>CAKAJE020001871.1:0-43996 GCA_916610135.2 Macropis europaea
TTAAGAATTCAGCAAAATTCTATCACATTTGTTCAATTTACGTCGCTCCTATTTCAGATAGCGTATTGGGCTAAGCGGCATCTCAAAGCGCATGAAATGGCGAGTAAAGTGCAATACTAAACTTCTAGAATACGGCAAACAGAGACCCGATTAGATCATTTTATATTTTGGTTAATATAAGAATTCAGCGAAATTCTATCACATTTGTTCAATTTACGTCGCTCATATTTCAGATAGCGTATAGGGCTAAGCGGCATCTCGAAGCGCATGAAATGGCGAGCAAAATGCACTATTAAGCTTCTAGGGTAAGGCAATCAGTGACCCGATTAGATCATTTTATATTATAGTTAATTTAAGAATTCAGCGAAATTCTATCACATTTGTTCAATTTACGTCGCTCCTATTTCAGATAGCGTATTGGGCTAAGCGGCATCTCAAAGCGCATGAAATGGCGAGGTAAAATGCGAATACTAAACTTCTAGGATAAGGCAAACAGAGACCCGATTAGATCATTTTATATTACGGTTAATATAAGAATTCAGCAAAGTTCTATCACATTTGTTCAATTTACGTCGCTCCTATTTCAGATAGCGTATTGGGCTCGGCGGCACCTTAAAGCGCGTGGAATGGCGAGTAAAATGAACTATTACACTTCTATGATGGGGCAATCAGAGACCCGATTAGATCATTTTATATTATGGTTAATTTAAGAATTCAGCAAAACTCCATCACATTTGTTCAATTTACGTCGTTCCTACTTCAGATAGCGTACTGGGCTCGGCGGCATCTTAAACGCGTGAAATGGGCGAGTGAAATGCACTATTAGACTTCTATGGTAGGGCGAACAGAGACCCGATTAGATCATTTTATATTATGGTTAATTTAAGAATTCAGCAAAATTCTATCACACTGTTCAACTTACGTCGTTCGTATTTCAGATAGCGTACTGGGCTAGGCGGCATCTTTAAAGCGCGTGGAATGGCGAGTAAAATGCACTATTAAACTTCTATGATAGGGCAATCAGAGACCCGATTAGATCATTTTATATTTTGGTTAATATAAGAATTCATCGAAATTCTATCACATTTGTTCAATTTACGTCGCTCCTATTTCAGATAGCGTATTGGGCGAAGCGGCATCTCAAAGCGCGTGGAATGGCGAGTAAAATGCACTATTAAACTTCTAGGATAAGGCAAACAGAGTCCTGATTAGATCATTTTATATTACGGTTAATATAAGAATTCGGCGTAATTCTATCACATTTGTTCAATTTACGTCGCTGCTATTCCACATAGCTTATTGTGCTTAGCGGCATCTCAAAGCGCATGAAATGACGAGTGAAATGCACTATTAAACTTCTAGGAAAAGGCAAACAGAGACCCGATTAGATCATTTTATATTTTGGTTAATATAAGAATTCAGCGAAATTCTATCACATTTGTTCAATTTACGTCGCTCATATTTCGGATAGCCAACTGGGCTATGCGGCATCTTAAAGCGCGCGGAATGGCGAGTAAAATGCACTATTAAACTTCTATGCTAGGGCAATCAGAGACCCGATTAGATCATTTCATATTTTGGTTAATATGAGAATTCAGTGAAATTCTATCACATTTGTTTAATTTACGTCGCTCCTATTTCAGATAGCGTATTGGGCAAAGCGGCATCTCAAAGCGTATGAAATGGCAAATAAAATGCACTATTAAAGTTCTAGGGTAGGGCAAACAGAGACCCGATTAGATCATTTTATATTATGGTTAATTTAAGAATTGAGCGAAATTCTATCACACTTGTTCAACTTACGTCGCTCCTAATTTAGATAGCGTACTGGGCTAGGCGGCATCTTAAAGCGCGTGGAATGGCGAGTAAAATGCACTGCTAAACTTCTATGATAAGGCAATCAGAGACCCGATTAGATCATTTTATATTTTGTTTAATATAAGATTTCAGGGAAATTCTATCACATTTGTTTAATTTACGTCGCCTCCCTATTTCAGATAGCGAATTGGGCGAAGCGGCATCTCAAAGCGCATGAAATGGCGACTAAAATGCACTATTATACTTCTAGGGTAGGGCAAGCAGAGACCTGATTAGATCATTTTATATTATGGTTAATTTAAGAATTCGGCGAAATTCTATCACATTTGTTCAATTTACGTCGCTCCTATTTCAGATAGCGCATTGGCTAAGCGGCATCTCAAAGCGCATGAAATGGCGAGTAAAATGCACTATTAAACTTCTAGGGTAGGGCAAACAGAGACCGATTAGATCATTTTATGTTATGGTTAATTTAAGAATTCAGCAAAATTCTATCACATTTGTTCAATGTACGTCGCTCCTATTTCGGATAGCGTACTGGGCTAGGCGGCACCCTAAAGCGCGTGGGAGTGGCGAGTAAAATGCACTATAATCTTTTATGATAGGGCAATCAGAGACCCGATTAGATCATTTTATATTTTGGTTAATATAAGATTCAGCGAAATTCTATCACATTTGTTCAACTTACGTCGCTCCTATTTCAGATAGCGTATTGGGCTAAGCGGCATCTCAGAGCGCATGAAAATGCGAGTAAAATTGCACTATTAGATTTCTTGGTAGGGCGTACAGAGACCCGCTGAGATCATTTTATATTATGGTTAATTTAAGAATTCAGCAAAGTTCTATCACATTTGTTCAATTTATGTCGCTCCTATTTCAGATACCGTACTGGGCTCGGCGGCATCTTAAAGCGCGTGGAATGGCGAGTGAAATGCACTATTAGACTTCTATGGTAGGGCGAACAGAGACCCGATTACATCATTTTATATTATGGTTAATTTAAGAATTCAGCGAAATTCTATCACATTTGTTCAATTTACGTCGCTCCTATTTCAGATAGCGTATTGGGCTAGCGGCATCTCAAAAGCGCATGAAATGGCGAGTAAAATGCACTATTAAACTTCTAGGATAAGGCAAACAGAGAGCCGATTAGATCATTTTATAATACGGTTAATATAAGAATGCAGCGTAATTCTATCACATTTGTTCAATTTACGTCGCTCCTATTTCAGATAGCGTATTGTGCTAAGCGGCATCTCAAAGCGCATGAAATGGCGAGTGAAATGCACTATTAGACTTCTATGGTAGGGCGAACAGAGACCCGATAGATCATTTTACATTAAGGTTAATATAAGAATTCAGGGAAATTCTATCACATTTGTTCAATTTACGTCGCTCCTATTTCAGATAGCGTATTGGGCTAAGCGGCAGCTCAAAGCGCATGAAATGGCGAGTAAAATGCAATATTAAGCTTCTAGGGTACGGCAAACAGACACCCGATTAGATCATTTTATATTATGGTTAATTTAAGAATTCAGCAAAATTCTATCACATTTGTTCAATTTACGTCGCTCCTATTTCAGATACCGTACTGGGCTCGGCGGCATCTTAAAGCGCGTGGAATGGCGAGTGAAATGCACTATTAGACTTCTATGGTAGGGCGAACAGAGACCCGATTAGATCATTTTATATTACGGTTAATTGAAGAATTCAGCAAAATTCTATCACATTTGTTCAATTTACGTCGCTCCTATTTCAGATAGCGTATTGGGCTAAGCGGCATCTCAAAGCGCATGAAATGGCGAGTAAAATGCACTATTAAACTTCTACGGGTAGGGCAAGCAGAGACCGATTACATCATCTAATATTATGGTTAATTTAAGAATTCAGCAAAATTCTATCACATTTGTTCAATTTACGTCGCTCCTATTTCAGATAGCGTATTGGGCTAAGCGGCATCTCAAAGCGCATGAAATGGCGAGTAAAATGCACTATCAAACTTCTAGGATAAGGCAAACAGAGACCCGATTAGATCATTTTATATTACGGTTAATATAAGAATTCAGCGTAATTCTATCACATTTGTTCAACTTACGTCGCTCCTATTTCAGGTAGCGTATTGGGCTAGGCGGCATCTCAAAGCGCATGAAATGACGAGTGAAATGCACTATTAAACTCTAGGGTAGGGCAATCAGTGACCCGATTAGATCATTTTATATTATAGTTAATTTAAGAATTCAGCGAAATTCTATCACATTTGTTCAATTCAGGTCGCTCCTATTTCAGATAGCGTATTGGGCAAAGCGGCATCTCAAAGCGTATGAAATGGCGAATAAAATGCACTATTAAAGTTCTAGGGTAGGGCAAACAGAGACCCGATTAGATCATTTTATATTATGGTTAATTTAAGAATTGAGCGAAATTCTATCACATTTGTTCAACTTACGTCGCTCCTAATTTAGATAGCGTACTGGGCTAGGCGGCATCTTAAAGCGCGTGGAATGGCGATTAAAATGCACTGCTAAACTTCTATGATAGGGCAATCAGAGACCCGATTAGATCATTTTATATTTTGTTTAATATAAGATTTCAGGGAAATTCTATCACATTTGTTTAATTTACGTCGCTCCTATTTCAGATAGCGTATTGGGCGAAGCGGGCATCTCAAAGCGCATGAAATGGCGACTAAAATGCACTATTAATCTTCTAGGGTAGGGCAGCAGAGACCCGATTAGATCATTTTATATTATGTTAATTTAAGAATTAAGCAAAATTCTATCACATTCGTTCAATTTAGGTCGCTCCTATTTCAGAAAGCGTACTGGGAGAGGCGGCATCTTAAAGCGCGTGGAATGCCGAGTAAAATCCACTATTAAACTTCAAGGCTAGGGCGAACAGAGACCAGATTAGATCATTTTACATCCTGGTTAATAAATAATTCAGCGAAATTCTATCACACTTTGTTCAACTTTCGTCGCTCCTATTTCAGATAGCGTATTGGGCTAAGCGGCATCTCAACGCGCATGAAATGGCGAGTAAAATGCACTATTAAACTTCTAGGGTAGGGCAAACAGAGACCCGATTAGATCATTTATATTATGGTTAATTTAAGAATTCAGCAAAATTCTATCACATTTGTTCAATTTACGTCGCTCCTATTTCAGATAGCGTATTGGGCTAGCGGCATCTCAAAGCGCATGAATGGCGAGGTAAAGTGCAATACTAAACTTCTAGGATACGGCAAACAGAGACCCGATTAGATCATTTTATATTTTGGTTAATATAAGAATTCAGCGAAATTCTATCACATTTGTTCAATTTACGTCGCTCATATTTCAGATAGCGTATTGGGGCTAAGCGGCATCTCGAAGCGCATGAAATGGCGAGCAAAATGCACTATTAAGCTTCTAGGGTAGGGCCAAACAGAGACCCGATTAGATCATTTTATATTATGGTTAATTTAAGATGTCAGCTAAATTTTATCACATCTGTTCAATTTACGTCGCTCCTATTTCAGATAGCGTACTGGGCTAGGCGGCATCTTAAAGCGCGTGGAATGTCGAGTAAAATGCACTGCTAAACTTCTATGATAGGGCAATCAGAGACCCGATTAGATCATTTTATATTTTGTTTAATATAAGATTTCAGGGAAATTCTATCACATTTGTTTAATTTACGTCGCTCCTATTTCAGATAGCGTATTGGGCGAAGCGGCATCTCAAAGCGCATGAAATGGCGACCTAAAGCACTATTATACTTCTAGGGTAGGGCAAGCAGAGACCTGATTAGATCATTTTATATTATGGTTAATTTAAGAATTCGGCGAAATTCTATCACATTTGTTCAATTTACGTCGCTTCCTATTTCACATAGCGCATTGGGCTAAGCGGCATCTCAAAGCGCATGAAATGGCGAGTAAAATAGCACTATTAAACTTCTAGGGTAGGGGCAAACAGAGGACCCGATTAGATCATTTTATATTATGGTTAATTTAAGAATTCAGCAAAATTCTATCACATTTGTTCAATGTACGTCGCTCCTATTTCGGATAGCGTACTGGGCTAGGCGGCACCCTAAAGCGCGTGGAGTGGCGAGTAAAATGCACTATAGTCTTCTATGATAGGACAATCAGAGACCCGATTAGATCATTTTATATTTTGGTTAATATAAGAATTCAGCGAAATTCTATCACAATTGTTCTATTTACGTCGCTCGTATTTCAGATAGCTTATTGTGCTTAGCGGCATCTCAAAGCGCATGAAATGACGAGTGAAATGCACTATTAACTTCTAGGGTAGGGCAAACAGAGACCCGATTAGATCATTTTATATTTTGGTTAATATAAGAATTCAGCGAAATTCTATCACATTTGTTCAATTTACGTCGCTCCTATTTCAGATAGCGTATTGCACTAAGCGGCATATCAAAGCGCATGAAATGGCGAGTAAAATGCACTATGAAACTTCTAGGGTGGGGCCAACAGAGACCCGATTAATCATTTTATATTATAGTTAATTTAAGAATTCAGCGAAATTCTATCACATTTGTTCAATTTACGTCCCTCCTATTTCAGATAGCGTATTGGGCAAAGCGGCATCTCAAAGCGCATGAAATGGCGAGTAAAGTTGCAATACTAAACTTCTAGGATAGGCAAACAGAGACCCGATTAGATCATTTTATATTTTGGTTAGTATAAGAATTCAGCGAAATTCTATCACATTTGTTCAATTTACGTCGCTCATATTTCGGATAGCGTATTGGGCTAAGCGGGCATCTCAAAGCGCATGAAATGGCGAGCAAAATGGCACTATTAAACTTCTAGGGTAGGGCAATCAGTGACCGATTAGATCATTTTATATTATAGTTAATTTAAGAATTCAGCGAAATTCTATCACATTTGTTCAATTTACGTCGCTCCTATTTCAGATAGCGTATTGGGCTAAGCGGTATCTCAAAGCGCATGAAATGGCGAGTAAAATGCAATACTAAACTTCTAGGATAAGGCAAACGGAGACCCGATTAGATCATTTTATATTACGGTTAATATAAGAATTCAGCGTAATTCTATCACATTTGTTCAACTTACGTCGCTCCTAATTTAGATAGCGTACTGGGCTAGGCGGCATCTTAAAGCGCGTGGGAATGGCGAGGTAAAATGCACTGCTAAACTTCTATGATAGGGCAATCAGAGACCCGATTAGATCATTTTATATTTTGTTTAATATAAGATTTCAGGGAAATTCTATCACATTTGTTCAATTTACGTCGCTCCTATTTCAGATAGCGTATTGGGCTAAGCGGCATCTCAAGGCGCATGAAATGGCGAATAAAATGCGCTACTAAACTTCTATGCTAGGGCGAACAGAGACCCGATTAGATCATTTTACATTATGGTTCTTAAAAGAATTCAGCGAAATTCTATCACATTTGTTCAACGTACGTCGCTCCTATTTCAGATAGCGTATTGGGATAAGCAGCATCGAAAAGCGCATGAAATGGCGAGTAAAATGCACAATTAAACTACTAGGGTAGGGCAAACAGAGACCCGATTAGATCATTTTATATTGTGGTTAATTTAAGAATTCAGCAAAATTCTATCACATTTGTTCAATTTACGTCGCTCCTATTTCAGATAGCGTACTGGGCTAGGCGGCATCTTGAAGCGCGTGGAATGGCGAGTAAAGTGCACTACTAAACTTCTATGATAGGGCAATCAGAGACCCGATTAGATCATTTTATATTTTGTTTCATATCAGATTTCAGGGAATTTGTGTCACATTTGTTCTATTTACGTCGCTCCTATTTCAGATAGCGTATTGGGCTCGGCGGCACCTTAAAGCGCGTGGAATGGCGAGTAAAATGCACTCTTAAACTTTTATGATAAGGCAATCAGAGACCCGATTAGATCATTTTATATTTTGTTTAATATAAGATTTCAGGGAAATTCTATCGCATTTGTTCAATTTACGTTGCTCCTATTTCAGATAGCGTATTCGGCTAAGCGGCATCTCAAAGCGCATGAAATGGCGAATAAAATGCACTCTTAAACTTCTAGGCTAGGGCGAACAGAGACGCGATCAGATCATTTTACATTATGGTTAATAAAAGAATCCCAGCGAAATTCTATCACATTTGTTCAACTTACGTCGCTCCTATTTCAGATAGCGTATTGGGCTAAGCTGCATCTCAAAGCGCATGAAATGGCGAGTAAAATGCACTATTAGATTTCTATGGTAGGGCGTACAGAGACCCGATTAGATCATTTTATATTATGGTTAATTTAAGAATTCAGCAAAATTCTATCACATTTGTTCCATTTACGTCGCTCCTATTTCAGATACCGTACTGGGCTCGGCGGCATCTCAAAGCGCATGAAATGGCGAGTAAAATGCACTATTAAACTTCTAGGATAAGGCAAACAGAGAGCCGATTAGATCATTTTATAATACGGTTAATATAAGAATGCAGCGTAATTCTATCACATTTGTTCAATTTACGTCGCTCCTATTTCCAGATAGGCGTATTGTGCTAAGCGGCATCTCAAAGCGCATGAAATGGCGAGTGAAATGCACTATTAGACTTCTATGGTAGGGCGAACAGAGACCCGATTAGATCATTTTACATTAAGGTTAATATAAGAATTCAGGGAAATTCTATCACATTTGTTCAATTTACGTCGCTCCTATTTACGTCGCTCCTATTTCAGATAGCGTATTGGGCTAAGCGGCAGCTCAAAGCGCATGAAATGGCGAGTAAAATGCAATATTAAGCTTCTAGGGTACGGCAAACAGACACCCGATTAGATCATTTTATATTATGGTTAATTTAAGAATTCAGCAAAATTCTATCACATTTGTTCAATTTACGTCGCTCCTATTTCAGATCCGTACTGGGCTCGGCGGCATCTTAAAGCGCGTGGAATGGCGAGTGAAATGCACTATTAGACTTCTATGGTAGGGCGAACAGAGACCCGATTAGATCATTTTATATTACGGTTAATTGAAGATTCAGCAAAATCTATCACATTTGTCAATTTACGTCGCTCCTATTTCAGATAGCGTATTGGGCTAAGCGGCATCTCAAAGCGCATGAAATGGCGAGTAAAATGCACTATTAAACTTCTACGGTAGGGCAAGCAGAGACCCGATTACATCATCTAATATTATGGTTAATTTAAGAATTCAGCAAAATTCTATCACATTTGTTCAATTTACGTCGCTCCTATTTCAGATAGCGTATTGGGCTAAGCGGCATCTCAAAGCGCATGAAATGGCGAGTAAAATGCACTATCAACTTCTAGGATAAGGCAAACAGAGACCCGATTAGATCATTTTATATTACGGTTAATATAAGAATTCAGCGTAATTCTATCACATTGTTCAACTTACGTCGCTCCTATTTCAGGTAGCGTATTGGGCTAGGCGGCATCTCAAAGCGCATGAAATGACGAGTGAAATGCACTATTAAACTTCTAGGGTAGGGCAATCAGTGACCCGATTAGATCATTTTATATTATAGTTAATTTAAGAATTCAGCGAAATTCTATCACATTTGTTCAATTCAGGTCGCTCCTATTTCAGATAGCGTATTGGGCAAAGCGGCATCTCAAAGCGTATGAAATGGCGAATAAAATGCACTATTAAAGTTCTAGGGTAGGGCAAACAGAGACCCGATTAGATCATTTTATATTATGGTTAATTTAAGAATTGAGCGAAATTCTATCACATTTGTTCAACTTACGTCGCTCCTAATTTAGATAGCGTACTGGGCTAGGCGGCATCTTAAAGCGCGTGGAATGGCGATTAAAATGCACTGCTAAACTTCTATGATAGGGCAATCAGAGACCCGATTAGATCATTTTATATTTTGTTTAATATAAGATTTCAGGGAAATTCTATCACATTTGTTTAATTTACGTCGCTCCTATTTCAGATAGCGTATTGGGCGAAGCGGCATCTCAAAGCGCATGAAATGGCGACTAAAATGCACTATTAATCTTCTAGGGTAGGGCAAGCAGAGACCCGATTAGATCATTTTATATTATGGTTAATTTAAGAATTAAGCAAAATTCTATCACATTCGTTCAATTTAGGTCGCTCCTATTTCAGAAAGCGTACTGGGAGAGGCGGCATCTTAAAGCGCGTGGAATGCCGAGTAAAATCCACTATTAAACTTCAAGGCTAGGGCGAACAGAGACCAGATTAGATCATTTTACATCCTGGTTAATAAAATAATTCAGCGAAATTCTATCACATTTGTTCAACTTTCGTCGCTCATATTTCAGATAGCGTATTGGGCTAAGCGGCATCTCAACGCGCATGAAATGGCGAGTAAAATGCACTATTAAACTTCTAGGGTAGGGCAAACAGAGACCCGATTAGATCATTTTATATTATGGTTAATTTAAGAATTCAGCAAAATTCTATCACATTTGTTCAATTTACGTCGCTCCTATTTCAGATAGCGTATTGGGCTAAGCGGCATCTCAAAGCGCATGAAATGGCGAGTAAAGTGCAATACTAAACTTCTAGGATACGGCAAACAGAGACCCGATTAGATCATTTTATATTTTGGTTAATATAAGAATTCAGCGAAATTCTATCACATTTGTTCAATTTACGTCGCTCATATTTCAGATAGCGTATTGGGCTAAGCGGCATCTCGAAGCGCATGAAATGGCGAGCAAAATGCACTATTAAGCTTCTAGGGTAGGGCAAACAGAGACCCGATTAGATCATTTTATATTATGGTTAATTTAAGATGTCAGCTAAATTTTATCACATCTGTTCAATTTACGTCGCTCCTATTTCAGATAGCGTACTGGGCTAGGCGGCATCTTAAAGCGCGTGGAATGTCGAGTAAAATGCACTGCTAAACTTCTATGATAGGGCAATCAGAGACCCGATTAGATCATTTTATATTTTGTTTAATATAAGATTTCAGGGAAATTCTATCACATTTGTTTAATTTACGTCGCTCCTATTTCAGATAGCGTATTGGGCGAAGCGGCATCTCAAAGCGCATGAAATGGCGACTAAAATGCACTATTATACTTCTAGGGTAGGGCAAGCAGAGACCTGATTAGATCATTTTATATTATGGTTAATTTAAGAATTCGGCGAAATTCTATCACATTTGTTCAATTTACGTCGCTCCTATTTCACATAGCGCATTGGGCTAAGCGGCATCTCAAAGCGCATGAAATGGCGAGTAAAATGCACTATTAAACTTCTAGGGTAGGGCAAACAGAGACCCGATTAGATCATTTTATGTTATGGTTAATTTAAGAATTCAGCAAAATTCTATCACATTTGTTCAATGTACGTCGCTCCTATTTCGGATAGCGTACTGGGCTAGGCGGCACCCTAAAGCGCGTGGAGTGGCGAGTAAAATGCACTATTAATCTTCTATGATAGGACAATCAGAGACCCGATTAGATCATTTTATATTTTGGTTAATATAAGAATTCAGCGAAATTCTATCACAATTGTTCTATTTACGTCGCTCGTATTTCAGATAGCTTATTGTGCTTAGCGGCATCTCAAAGCGCATGAAATGACGAGTGAAATGCACTATTAAACTTCTAGGGTAGGGCAAACAGAGACCCGATTAGATCATTTTATATTTTGGTTAATATAAGAATTCAGCGAAATTCTATCACATTTGTTCAATTTACGTCGCTCCTATTTCAGATAGCGTATTGCACTAAGCGGCATATCAAAGCGCATGAAATGGCGAGTAAAATGCACTATTAAACTTCTAGGGTGGGGCCAACAGAGACCCGATTAAATCATTTTATATTATAGTTAATTTAAGAATTCAGCGAAATTCTATCACATTTGTTCAATTTACGTCCCTCCTATTTCAGATAGCGTATTGGGCAAAGCGGCATCTCAAAGCGCATGAAATGGCGAGTAAAGTGCAATACTAAACTTCTAGGATAAGGCAAACAGAGACCCGATTAGATCATTTTATATTTTGGTTAGTATAAGAATTCAGCGAAATTCTATCACATTTGTTCAATTTACGTCGCTCCTATTTCAGATAGCGTATTGTGCTAAGCGGCATCTCAAAGCGCATGAAATGGCGAGTGAAATGCGCTATTAGACTTCTATGGTAGGGCGAACAGAGACCCGATTAGATCATTTTACATTAAGGTTAATATAAGAATTCAGTGAAATTCTATCACATTTGTTCAATTTACGTCGCTCCTATTCCAGATAGCGTATTGGGCTATGCGGCACCTTAAAGCACATGAAATGGCGAGTAAAATGCACTATTAAACTTCTATGATAGGGCAAACAGAGACCCGATTATATCATTTTATATTACGGTTAATATAAGAATTCAGCGTAATTCTATCACATTTGTTCAACTTACGTCGCTCCTATTTCAGGTAGCGTATTGGGCTAAGCGGCATCTCAAAGCGCATGAAATGGAGAATAAAATGCACTATTAAACTTCTAGGCTAGGGAGAACAGAGACCCGATTAGATCATTTTACATTATGGTTCATAAAAGAATTCAGCGAAATTCTATCACATTTTTTCAACTTACGTCGCTCCTATTTCAGATAGCGTATTGGGCTAAGCGGCAGCTCAAAGCGCATGAAATGGCGAGTAAAATGCAATATTAAGCTTCTAGGGTAGGGCAAACAGACACCCGATTAGATCATTTTATATTATGGTTAATTTAAGAATTCAGCAAAATTCTATCACATTTGTTCAATTTACGTCGCTCCTATTTCAGATAGCGTACTAGGCTAGGCGGCATCGTAAAGCGCGTGGAATGGCGAGTAGAATGCACTACTAAACTTCTATGATAGGGCCATCAGAGACCCGATTAGATCATTTTATATTTTGTTTAATATAAGATTTCAGGGAAATTCTATCACATTTGTTCAATTTACGTCGCTCCTATTTCAGATAGCGTATTGGGCTAAGCGGCATCTCAAAGCGCATGAAATGGCGAGTAAAATGCACTATCAAACTTCTAGGATAAGGCAAACAGAGACCCGATTAGATCATTTTATATTACGGTTAATATAAGAATTCAGCGTAATTCTATCACATTTGTTCAACTTACGTCGCTCCTATTTCAGGTAGCGTACTGGGCTAGGCGGCATCTTAAAGCGCGTGAAATGGCGAGTGAAATGCACTATTAAACTTCTAGGATAAGGCAAACAGAGACCCGATTAGATCATTTTATATTACGGTTAATATAAGAAGTCGGCGTAATTCTATCACATTTGTTCAATTTACGTCGCTGCTATTCCAGATAGCTTATTGTGCTTAGCGGCATCTCAAAGCACATGAAATGACGAGTGAAATGCACTATTAAACTTCTAGGATAAGGCAAACAGAGACCCGATTAGATCATTTTATATTTTGGTTAATATAAGAATTCAGCGAAATTCTATCACATTTGTTCAATTTACGTCGCTCCTATTTCAGATAGCTTATTGGGCAAAGCGGCATCTCAAAGCGCAAGAAATGGCGAGTAAAATGCACTATTAAACTTCTAGGGTAGGGCAAACAGAGACCCGGTTAGATCATTTTATATTATATATAATTTAAGAATTCAGCGAAATTCTATCACATTTGTTCAATTTACGTCGCTCCTATTTCAGATAGCGTACTAGGCTAGGCGGCATCCTAAAGCGCGTGGAATGGCGAGTAGAATGCACTACTAAACTTCTATGATAGGGCAATCAGAGACCCGATTAGATCATTTTATATTTTGTTTAATATAAGATTTCAGGGAAATTCTATCACATTTGTTCAATTTACGTCGCTCCTATTTCAGATAGCGTATTGGGCTAAGCGGCATCTCAAAGCGCATGAAATGGCGAGTAAAATGCAATACTAAACTTCTAGGATAAGGCAAACAGAGACCCGATTAGATCATTTTATATTTTGGTTAGTATAAGAATTCAGCGAAATTCTATCACATTTGTTCAATTTACGTCGCTCATATTTCAGATAGCGTATTGGGCTAAGCGGCATCTCAAAGCGCATGAAATGGCGAGCAAAATGCACTATTAAACTTCTAGGGTAGGACAATCAGTCACCCGATTAGATCATTTTATATTATAGTTAATTTAAGAATTCAGCGAAATTCTATCACATTTGTTCAATTTACGTCGCTCCTATTTCAGATAGCGTATTGGGCTAAGCGGTATCTCAAAGCGCATGAAATGGCGAGTAAAATGCAATACTAAACTTCTAGGATAAGGCAAACAGAGATCCGATTAGATCATTTTATATTACATTTAATATAAGAATTCAGCGTAATTCTATCACATTTGTTCAACTTACGTCGCTCCTAATTTAGATAGCGTACTGGGCTATGCGGCATCTTAAAGCGCGTGGAATGGCGAGTAAAATGCACTGCTAAACTTCTATGATAGGGCAATCAGAGACCCGATTAGATCATTTTATATTTTGTTTAATATAAGATTTCAGGGAAATTCTATCACATTTGTTCAATTTACGTCGCTCCTATTTCAGATAGCGTATTGGGCTAAGCGGCATCTCAAGGCGCATGAAATGGCGAATAAAATGCGCTACTAAACTTCTATGCTAGGGCGAACAGAGACCCGATTAGATCATTTTACATTATGGTTCTTAAAAGAATTCAGCGAAATTCTATCACATTTGTTCAACGTACGTCGCTCCTATTTCAGATAGCGTATTGGGATAAGCAGCATCGAAAAGCGCATGAAATGGCGAGTAAAATGCACAATTAAACTACTAGGGTAGGGCAAACAGAGACCCGATTAGATCATTTTATATTGTGGTTAATTTAAGAATTCAGCAAAATTCTATCACATTTGTTCAATTTACGTCGCTCCTATTTCAGATAGCGTATTGGGCTAAGCTGCATCTCAAAGCGCATGAAATGGCCAGTAAAATGCACTATCAAACTTCTAGGATATGGCAAACAGAGACCCGATTAGATCATTTTATATTACGGTTAATATAAGAATTCAGCGTAATTCTATCACGTTTGTTCAATTTACGTCGCTCCTATTTCAGATAGCGTATTGTGCTAAGCGGCATCTCAAAGCGCATGAAATGGCGAGTGAAATGCGCTATTAGACTTCTATGGTAGGGCGAACAGAGACCCGATTAGATCATTTTACATTAAGGTTAATATAAGAATTCAGTGAAATTCTATCACATTTGTTCAATTTACGTCGCTCCTATTCCAGATAGCGTATTGGGCTATGCGGCACCTTAAAGCACATGAAATGGCGAGTAAAATGCACTATTAAACTTCTATGATAGGGCAAACAGAGACCCGATTATATCATTTTATATTACGGTTAATATAAGAATTCAGCGTAATTCTATCACATTGTTCAACTTACGTCGCTCCTATTTCAGGTAGCGTATTGGGCTAAGCGGCATCTCAAAGCGCATGAAATGGAGAATAAAATGCACTATTAAACTTCTAGGCTAGGGAGAACAGAGACCCGATTAGATCATTTTACATTATGGTTCATAAAAGAATTCAGCGAAATTCTATCACATTTTTTCAACTTACGTCGCTCCTATACCAGATAGCGTATTGGGCTAAGCGGCAGCTCAAAGCGCATGAAATGGCGAGTAAAATGCAATATTAAGCTTCTAGGGTAGGGCAAACAGACACCCGATTAGATCATTTTATATTATGGTTAATTTAAGAATTCAGCAAAATTCTATCACATTTGTTCAATTTACGTCGCTCCTATTTCAGATAGCGTACTAGGCTAGGCGGCATCTTAAAGCGCGTGGAATGGCGAGTAGAAGGCACTACTAAACTTCTATGATAGGGCAATCAGAGACCCGATTAGATCATTTTATATTTTGTTTAATATAAGATTTCAGGGAAATTCTATCACATTTGTTCAATTTACGTCGCTCCTATTTCAGATAGCGTATTGGGCTAAGCGGCATCTCAAAGCGCATGAAATGGCGAGTAAAATGCAATACTAAACTTCTAGGATAAGGCAAACAGAGACCCGATTAGATCATTTTATATTTTGGTTAATATAAGAATTCAGCGAAATTCTATCACATTTGTTCAACTTACGTCGCTCCTATTTCTGATAGCGTATTGGGATAAGCGGCATCTCAAAGCGCATGAAATGGCGAGTAAAACGCACAATTAAACTATTAGGGTAGGGCAAACAGAGACCCGATTACAACATTTTATATTGTGGTTAATTTAAGCATTCAGCAAAATTCTATCACATTTGTTCAATTTACGTCACTCCTATTTCAGATAGCGTATTGGGCTAAGCGGCATCTCAAAGCGCATGAAATGGCGAGTAAAATGCACTATCAAACTTCTAGGATAAGGCAAACAGAGACCCGATTAGATCATTTTATATTACGGTTAATATAAGAATTCAGCGTAATTCTATCACATTTGTTCAACTTACGTCGCTCCTATTTCAGGTAGCGTACTGGGCTAGGCGGCATCTTAAAGCGCGTGAAATGGCGAGTGAAATGCACTATTAAACTTCTAGGATAAGGCAAACAGAGACCCGATTAGATCATTTTATATTACGGTTAATATAAGAATTCGGCGTAATTCTATCACATTTGTTCAATTTACGTCGCTGCTATTCCAGATAGCTTATTGTGCTTAGCGGCATCTCAAAGCACATGAAATGACGAGCGAAATGCACTATTAAACTTCTAGGATAAGGCAAACAGAGACCCGATTAGATCATTTTATATTTTGGTTAATATAAGAATTCAGCGAAATTCTATCACATTTGTTCAATTTACGTCGCTCCTATTTCAGATAGCTTATTGGGCAAAGCGGCATCTCAAAGCGCAAGAAATGGCGAGTAAAATGCACTATTAAACTTCTAGGGTAGGGCAAACAGAGACCCGGTTAGATCATTTTATGTTATGGTTAATTTAAGAATTGAGCGAAATTCTATCACATTTGTTCAACTTACGTCGCTCCTAATTTAGATAGCGTACTGGGCTAGGCGGCATCTTAAAGCGCGTGGAATGGCGAGTAAAATGCACTGCTAAACTTCTATGATAGGGCAATCAGAGACCCGATTAGATCATTTTATATTTTGTTTAATATAAGATTTCAGGGAAATTCTATCACATTTGTTCAACGTACGTCCGTCCTATTTCAGATAGCGTATTGGGATAAGCGGCATCGAAAAGCGCATGAAATGGCGTGTAAAATGCACAATTAAACTACTAGGGTAGGGCAAACAGAGACCCGATTAGATCATTTTATATTGTGGTTAATTTAAGAATTCAGCAAAATTCTATCACATTTGTTCAATTTACGTCGCTCCTATTTCAGATAGCGTATTGGGCTAAGCGGCATCTCAAAGCGCATGAAATGGCCAGTAAAATGCACTATCAAACTTCTAGGATAAGGCAAACAGAGACCCGATTAGATCATTTTATATTACGGTTAATATAAGAATTCAGCGTAATTCTATCACATTTGTTCAACTTACGTCGCTCCTATTTCAGGTAGCGCACTGGGCTAGGCGGCATCTTAAAGCGCGTGGAATGGCGAGTAAAATGCACTATTAACCTTCTATGATAGGGCAATCAGAGACCCGATTAGATCATTTTATATTTTGTTTAATATAAGATTTCAGGGAAATTCTATCACATTTGTTCAATTTACGTCGCTGCTATTCCAGATAGCTTATTGTGCTTAGCGGCATCTCAAAGCGCATGAAATGACGAGTGAAATGCACTATTAAACTTCTAGGGTAGGGCAAACAGAGACCCGATTAGATCATTTTATATTAAGGTTACTTTAAGAATTCAGCGAAATTCTATCACATTTGTTCAATTTACGTCGCTCCTATTTCAGATAGCGTACTGTGCTAGACGGCATCTTAAGGCGCGTGGAATGGCGAGTAAAATGCACTATTAAACTTCTATGGTAGGGAAACCAGAGACCCGATTAGATCATTTTATATTAAGGTTACTTTAAGAATTCAGCGAAATTCTATCACATTTGTCAATTTACGTCGCTCCTATTTCAAATAGCTTATTGGGCGAAGCGGCGTCTCAAAGCGCATGAAATGACGAGTGAAATGCACTATTAAACTTCTAGGGTAGGGCAAACAGAGACCCGATTAGATCATTTGATATTATGGTTAATTTAAGAATTCAGCGAAATTCTATCACATTTGTTCAATTTACGTCGCTCCTATTTCAGATAGCGTATTGGGATAAGCGGCATCTCAAAGCGCATGAAATGGCGAGTAAAATGCACTATTAAACTTCTGGGATAGGGCGAACAGAGACCCGATTAGATCATTTTACATTAAGGTTAATATAAATATTCAGCGAGATTCTATCACATTTGTTCAATTTACGTCGCTCCTATTTCAGATAGCGTACTGGGCTAGGCGGCATCTTAAAGCGTGCCGAATGGCGAGCAAAATGCACTATTAACCTTCTATGATAGGGCAATCAGAGACCCGATTAGATCATTTTATATTTTGTTTAATATAAGATTTCAGGGAAATTCTATCACATTTGTTTAATTTACGTCGCTCCTATTTCAGATAGCGTATTGGGCGAAGCGGCATCTCAAAGCGCATGAAATGGCGACTAAAGTGCACTATTCAACTTCTAGGGTAGGGCAAGCAGAGACCCGATTAGATCATTTTATATTATGGTTAATTTAAGGATTCTGCAAAATTCTATCACATTCGTTCAATTTAGGTCGCTCCTATTTCAGATAGCGTACTGGGCTAGGCGGCATCGTAAAGCGCGTGGAATGCCGAGTAAAATCCACTATTAAACTTCTTGGCTAGGGCGAACAGAGACCAGATTAGATCATTTTACATTCTGGTTAATAAAATAATTCAGCGAAATTCTATCACCTTTGTTCAACTTTCGTCGCTCCTATTTCAGATAGCTTATTGGGCTAAGCGGCATCTCAAAGCGCATGAAATGGCGAGTGAAATGCACTATTAAACTTCTAGGGTAGGGCAAACAGAGACCCGATTAGATCATTTTATATTATGGTTAATATAAGAATTCAGCGAAATTCTATCACATTTGCTCAATTTACGTCGCTCCTACTTCAGATAGCGTATTGGGCTAAGCGGTATCTCAAAGGGCATGAAATGCCGAGTAAAATGCAATACTAAACTTCTAGGATAAGGCAAACAGAGACCCGATTAGATTATTTTATATTACGGTTAATATAAGAATTCAGCGTAATTCTATCACATTTGTTCAATTTATGTCGCTCCTATTTCGGATAGCGTATTGGGCTAAGCGGTATCTCAAAGCGCATGAAATGGCGAGTAAAATGCAATACTAAACTTCTAGGATAAGGCAAACAGAGACCCGATTAGATCATTTTATATTACGGTTAATATAAGAATTCAGCGTAATTCTATCACATTTGTTCAACTTACGTCGCTCCTATTTCAGACAGCGTACTGGGCTAGGCGGCATCTTAAAGCGTGTGGAATGGCGAGTAAAATGCTCTATTAACCTTCTATGATAGGGCAATCAGAGACCAGACTAGATCATTTTATACTTTGGTTAATATAAGAATTCAGCGAAATTCTATCACATTTGTTCAATTTACGTCGCTCCTATTTCAGATAGCGTATTGGGCTACGCGGCATCTCAAAGCGCATGAAATGACGAGTGGAATGCAGTATTATACTTCTAGGGTAGGGCGAACAGAGACCCGAAGAGATCATTTTACATTAAGGTGAATATAAGAATGCAGGGTAATTCTGTCACATTTGTTCAACTTACGTCGCTCCTATTTCAGATAGCGTTTTGGGTTAAGCGTCATCTCAAAGCGCATGAAATGGCGAGTGAAATGCACTATTAAACTTCTAGGGTAGGGCGAACAGAGACCCGATTAGATCATTTTACATTAAGGTTAATGTAAGTATTCAGCGAGATTCTATTACATTTGTTCAATTTACGTCGCTCCTATTTCAGACAGCGCACTGGGCTAGGCGGCATCTTAAAGCGTGTGGAATGGCGAGTAAAATGCACTATTAACCTTCTATGATAGGGCAATCAGAGACCAGACTAGATCATTTTATACCTTGGTTAATATAAGAATTCAGCGAAATTCTATCACATTTGTTAAATTTACGACGCTCCAATTTCAGATAGCCTATTGGGCTAAGCGGCATCTCAAAGTGCATGAAATGGCGTGTAAAATGCACGATTAAACTTCTAGGGTAGGGCAAACAGAGACCCGATTAGATCATTTTATATTTTGTTTAATATAAGATTTCAGGGAAATTCTATCACATTTGTTTAATTTACGTCGCTCCTATTTCAGATAGCTTATTGGGCTAAGCGGCATCTCAAAGCGCATGAAATGGCGAGTAAAATGCACTATTAAACTTCTAGGGTAGGGCAAACAGAGACCCGATTAGATCATTTTATATTATGGTTAATTTAAGAATTCAGCAAAATTCTGTCACATTTGTTCAATGTACGTCGCTCCTATTTCGGATAGCGTACTGGGCTAGGCGGCACCCTAAAGCGCGTGGAGTGGCGAGTAAAATGAACTATTAATCTTCTATGATAGGGCAATCAGAGACCCGATTAGATCATTTTATATTTTGGTTGATATAAGAATTCAGCGAAATTCTATCACATTTGTACAATTTACGTCGCTCGTATTTCAGATAGCTTATTGTGCTTAGCGGCATCTCAAAGCGCATGAAATGACGAGTGAAATGCACTATTAAACTTCTAGGGTAGGGCAAACAGAGACCCGATCAGATCATTTTATGTTATGGTTAATTTAAGAATTCAGCGAAATTCTATCACATTTGTTCAACTTACGTCGCTCCTAATTTAGATAGCGTACTGGGCTAGGCGGCATCTTAAAGCGCGTGGAGTGGCGAGTAAAATGCACTGTTATACTTCTATGATAGGGCAATCAGAGACCGGATTAGATCATTGTATATTTTGTTTAATATAAGATTTCAGGGAAATTCTATCACATTTGTTCAATTTACGTCGCTCCTATTTCAGATAGCGTATTGGGCTAAGCGGCATCTCAAGGCGCATGAAATGGCGAATAAAATGCGCTATTAAACTTCTAGGCTAGGGCGAACAGAGACTCGATTAGATCATTTTACATTATGGTTCTTAAAAGAATTCAGCGAAATTCTAGCACATTTGTTCAACGTACGTCGCTCCTATTTCAGATAGCGTATTGGGATAAGCGGCATCGAAAAGCGCATGAAATGGCGAGTAAAATGCACAATTAAACTACTAGGGTAGGGCAAACAGAGACCCGATTAGATCATTTTATATTGTGGTTAATTTAAGAATTCAGCAAAATTCTATCACATTTGTTCAATTTACGTCGCTCCTATTTCAGATAGCGTATTGGGCTAAGCCGCATCTTAAAGCGCGTGGAATGGCGAGTAAAACTCACTATTAAACTTTTAGGATAAGGCAAACAGAGACCCGATTAGATCATTTTATATTACGGTTAATATAAGAATTCGGCGTAGTTCTTTCACATTTGTTCAATTTACGTCGCTGCTATTCCAGATAGCTTATTGTGCTTAGCGGCGTCTCAAAGCGCATGAAATGACGAGTGAAATGCACTATTAAACTTCTAGGGTAGGGCGAACAGAGACCCGATTAGATCATTTTACATTAAGGTGAATATAAGAATGCAGCGTAATTCTGTCACATTTGTTCAACTTACGTCGCTCCTATTTCACATAGCGTATTGGGTTAAGCGTCATCTCAAAGCGCAAGAAATGGCGAGTAAAATGCACTATTAAACTTCTAGGGTAGGGCAAACAGAGACCCGATTAGATCATTTTATATTATAGTTAATTTAAGAATTCAGCGAAATTCTATCACATTTGTTCAACTTACGTCGCTCCTAATTTAGATAGCGTACTGGGCTAGGCGGCATCTTAAAGCGCGTGGAATGGCGAGTAAAATGCACTGCTAAACTTCTATGATAGGGCAATCAGAGACCCGATTAGATCATTGTATATTTTGTTTAATATAAGATTTCAGGGAAATTCTATCACATTTGTTCAACTTACGTCGCTCCTATTTCAGGTAGCGTATTGGGCTAAGCGGCATCTCAAAGCGCATGAAATGGCGAGTAAAATGCACTATCAAACTTCTAGGATAAGGCAAACAGAGACCCGATTAGATCATTTTATATTACGGTTAATATAAGAATTCAGCGTAATTCTATCACATTTGTTCAACTTACGTCGCTCCTATTTCAGGTAGCGTACTGGGCTAGGCGGCATCTTAAAGCGCGTGGAATGTCGAGTAAAATTCACTATTAAACTTCTAGGATAAGGCAAACAGAGACCCGATTAGATCATTTTATATTACGGTTAATATAAGAATTCGGCGTAGTTCTTTCACATTTGTTCAATTTACGTCGCTGCTATTCCAGATAGCTTATTGTGCTTAGCGGCATCTCAAAGCGCATGAAATGACGAGTAAAATGCAGTATTAAACTTCTAGGGTATGGCGAACAGAGACCCGATTAGATCATTTTACATTAAGGTTAATATAAGTATTCAGCGAGATTCTATCACATTTGTTCAATTTACGTCGCTCCTATTTCAGACAGCGTACTGGGCTAGGCGGCATCTTAAAGCGTGTGGAATGGCGAGTAAAATGCACTATTAACCTTCTATGATAGGGTAATCAGAGACCAGACTAGATCATTTTATACCTTGGTTAATATAAGAATTCAGCGAAATTCTATCACGTTTGTTAAATTTACGTCGCTCCTATTTCAGATAGCCTATTGGGCTAAGCGGCATCTCAAAGCGCATGAAATGGCGTGTAAAATGCACGAGTAAACTTCTAGGGTAGGGCAAACAGAGACCCGATTAGATCATTTTATATTTTGTTTAATATAAGAATTCAGCGAAATTCTATCACATTTGTTCAATTTACGTCGCTCCTATTTCAGACAGCTTATTGGGCTTAGCGGCATCTCAAAGCGCATGAAATGTCGAACAAAATGCACTATTAAACTTCTAGGCTAGGGCGAACGGAGACCAGATTAGATCAATTTATACTTTGGTTAATATAAGAGCTCAGCGAAATTCTATCACATTTGTTCAATTTACGTCGCTCCTATTTCAGATAGCGTATTGGGCTAGGCGGCATCTCAAAGCGCATGAAATGACGAATGAAATGCACTGTTAAACTTCTAGGGTAGGGCGAACAGAGACCCGTTTAGATCATTTTACATTAAGGTTAATATAAGTATTCAGCGAGATTCTATCACATTTGTTCAATTTGCGTCGCTCCTATTTCAGACAGCGTACTGGGCTAGGCGGCATCTTAAGGCGCGTGGAATGGCGAGTAAAATGCACAATTAAACTACTAGGGTAGGGCAAACAGAGACCCGATTAGATCATTTTATATTGTGGTTAATTTAAGAATTCAGCAAAATTCTATCACATTTCTTCAATTTACGTCGCTCCCATTTCAGATAGCGTATTGGGCTAAGCGGCATCTCAAAGCGCATGAAATGGCCAGTAAAATGCACTATCAAACTGCTAGGATAAGGCAAACAGAGACCCGATTAGGTCATTTTATATTACGGTTAATATAAGAATTCAGCGTAATTCTATCACATTCGTTCAACTTGCGTCGATCCTATTTCAGGTAGCGCACTGGGCTAGGCGGCATCTTAAAGCGCGTGGAATGGCGAGTAAAATGCACTATTAAACTTCTAGGGTAGGGCGAACAGAGACCCGATTAGATCATTTTACATTAATGTTAATGTAAGTATTCAGCGAGATTCTATCACATTTGTTCAATTTACGTCGCTCCTATTTCAGACAGCGTACTGGGCTAGGCGGCATCTTAAAGCGTGTGGAATGGCGAGTAAAATGCACTATTAACCTTCTATGATAGGGCAATCAGAGACCCGATTAGATCATTTTATATTTTGGTTAATATAAGAATTCAACGAAATTCTATCACATTTGTTCAATTTACGTCGCTTCTATTACAGATAGCTTATTGGGCTTAGCGGCATCTCAAAGCGCATGAAATGACGAGTGAAATGCACTATTAAACTTCTAGGGTAGGGCAAACAGAGACCCGATTAGGTTATTTTATATTATGGTTTATTTAAGAATTCAGCGAAATTCTATCACATTTGTTCAATTTACGTCGCTCCTATTACAGGTAGCGTATTGGGCTAAGCGGTATCTCAAAGTGCATGAAATGCCGAGTAAAATGCAATACTAAACTTCTAGGATACGGCAATCAGAGACCCGATTAGATCATTTTATATTTTGGTTAATATAAGAATTCAGCGAAATTCTATCACATTTGTTCAATTTACGTCGCTCCTATTACAGATAGCTTATTGTGCTTAGCGGCATCTCAAAGCGCATGAAGTGACGAGTGAAATGCACTATTAAACTTCTAGGGTAGGGCAAACAGAGACCCGATTATATCATTTTATGTTACGTTTAATATAAGAATTCAGCGTAATTCTATCACATTTGTTCAATTGACGTCGCTCCTATTTCAGATAGCGTACTGGGCTAGGCGGCATCTTAAAGCGCGTGGAATGGCGAGTAAAATGCATTACTAATCTTCTATGATAGGGCAATCAGAGACCCGATTAGATCATTTTATATTTTGATTAATATAAGATTTCAGCAAAATTCTATCACATTTGCTCAATTTACGTCGCTCCTATTTCAGATAGCGTATTGGGCTAAGCGGTATCTCAAAGGGCATGAAATGCCGAGTAAAATGCAATACTAAACTTCTAGGATAAGGCAATCAGAGACCCGATTAGATCATTTTATATTTTGGTTAATATAAGAATTCAGCGAAATTCTATCACATTTGTTCAATTTACGTCGCTCCTATTACAGATAGCATATTGTGCTTAGCGGCATCTCAAAGCGCATGAAGTGACGACTGAAATGCACTATTAAACTTCTAGGGTAGGGCAAACAGAGACCCGATTATATCATTTTATGTTACGTTTAATATAAGATTTCAGGGAAATTCTATCACATTTGTTCAATTGACGTCGCTCCTATTTCAGATAGCTTATTGGGCTAAGCGGCATGTCAAAGCGCATGAAATGACGAGTGAAATGCACTGTTAAACTTCTATGATAGGGCAACCAGAGACCCGATTAGATCATTTTATATTTTGTTTAATATAAGATTTCAGGGAAATTCTATCACATTTGTTCAATTTACGTCGCTCCTATTTGAGATAGCTTATTGGGCTAAGCGGCATCTGAAGGCGCATGAAATGGCGAGTAAAATGCACTATTAAACTTCTATGATAGGGCAATCAGAGACCCGATTAGATCATTTTATATTTTGGTTAATATAAGAATTCAACGAAATTCTATCACATTTGTTCAATTTACGTCGCTTCTATTACAGATAGCCTATTGGGCTTAGCGGCATCTCAAAGCGCATGAAATGACGAGTGAAATGCACTATTAAACTTCTAGGGTAGGGCAAACAGAGACCCGATTATGTAATTTTATATTATGGTTAATTTAAGAATTCAGCGAAATTCTATCACATTTGTTCAATTTACGTCGCTCCTATTACAGGTAGCTTATTGGGCTCAGCGGCATCTCAAAGCGCATGAAATGACGAGTGAAATGCACTATTAGACTTCTAGGGTAGGGCAAACAGAGACCCGATTGGATCATTTGATATTATGGTTAATTTAAGAATTCAGCGAAATTCTATCACATTTGTTCAATTTACGTCGCTCCTATTTCAAATAGCGTATTGGGATAAGCGGCACCTCAAAGGGCATGAAATGGCGAGTAAAATGCACTATTAAACTTCTAGGGTAGGGCGAACAGAGACCCGATTAGATCATTTTACATTAAGGTTAATATAAGTATTCAGCGAGATTCTATCACATTTGTTCAATTTACATCGCTCCTATTTCAGACAGCGTACTGGGCTAGGCGGCATCTTAAAGCGTGCCGAATGGCGAGCAAAATGCACTATTAGCCTTCTATGATAGGGCAATCAGAGACCCGATTAGATCATTTTATATTTTGTTTAATATAAGATTTCAGGGAAATTCTATCACATTTGTTTAATTTTCGTCGCTCCTATTTCAGATAGCGTATTGGGCGAAGCGGCATCTCAAAGCGCATGAAATGGCGACTAAAATGCACTATTAAACTTCTAGGGTAGGGCAAACAGAGATCCGATTAGATCATTTTATATTATGGTTAATTTAAGAATTCAGCAAAATTCTATCACATTTGTTCAATGTACGTCGCTTCTATTACAGATAGCTTATTGGGCTTAGCGGCATCTCAAAGCGCATGAAATGACGTGTGAAATGCACTATTAAACTTCTAGGGTAGGGCAAACAGAGACCCGATTAGGTCATTTTATATTATGGTTAATTTAAGAATTCAGAGAAATTCTATCACATTTGTTCAATTTACGTCGCTCCTATTACAGATAGCTTATTGGGCTCAGCGGCATCTCAAAGCGCATGAAATGACGAGTGAAATGCACTATTAAACTTCTAGGCTAGGGCGAACAGAGACCCGATTAGATCATTTTACATTAAGGTGAATATAAGAATGCAGCGTAATTCTGTCACATTTGTTCAACTTACGTCGCTCCTATTTCACATAGCGTATTGGGTTAAGCGTCATCTCAAAGCGCAAGAAATGGCGAGTAAAATGCACTATTAAACTTCTAGGGTAGGGCAAACAGAGACCCGATTAGATCATTTTATATTATAGTTAATTTAAGAATTCAGCGAAATTCTATCACATTTGTTCAACTTACGTCGCTCCTAATTTAGATAGCGTACTGGGCTAGGCGGCATCTTAAAGCGCGTGGAATGGCGAGTAAAATGCACTGCTAAACTTCTATGATAGGGCAATCAGAGACCCGATTAGATCATTGTATATTTTGTTTAATATAAGATTTCAGGGAAATTCTATCACATTTGTTCAACTTACGTCGCTCCTATTTCAGGTAGCGTATTGGGCTAAGCGGCATCTCAAAGCGCATGAAATGGCGAGTAAAATGCACTATCAAACTTCTAGGATAAGGCAAACAGAGACCCGATTAGATCATTTTATATTACGGTTAATATAAGAATTCAGCGTAATTCTATCACATTTGTTCAACTTACGTCGCTCCTATTTCAGGTAGCGTACTGGGCTAGGCGGCATCTTAAAGCGCGTGGAATGTCGAGTAAAATTCACTATTAAACTTCTAGGATAAGGCAAACAGAGACCCGATTAGATCATTTTATATTACGGTTAATATAAGAATTCGGCGTAGTTCTTTCACATTTGTTCAATTTACGTCGCTGCTATTCCAGATAGCTTATTGTGCTTAGCGGCATCTCAAAGCGCATGAAATGACGAGTAAAATGCAGTATTAAACTTCTAGGGTATGGCGAACAGAGACCCGATTAGATCATTTTACATTAAGGTTAATATAAGTATTCAGCGAGATTCTATCACATTTGTTCAATTTACGTCGCTCCTATTTCAGACAGCGTACTGGGCTAGGCGGCATCTTAAAGCGTGTGGAATGGCGAGTAAAATGCACTATTAACCTTCTATGATAGGGTAATCAGAGACCAGACTAGATCATTTTATACCTTGGTTAATATAAGAATTCAGCGAAATTCTATCACGTTTGTTAAATTTACGTCGCTCCTATTTCAGATAGCCTATTGGGCTAAGCGGCATCTCAAAGCGCATGAAATGGCGTGTAAAATGCACGAGTAAACTTCTAGGGTAGGGCAAACAGAGACCCGATTAGATCATTTTATAGTTTGTTTAATATAAGAATTCAGCGAAATTCTATCACATTTGTTCAATTTACGTCGCTCCTATTTCAGACAGCTTATTGGGCTTAGCGGCATCTCAAAGCGCATGAAATGTCGAACAAAATGCACTATTAAACTTCTAGGCTAGGGCGAACAGAGACCAGATTAGATCATTTTATATTTTGGTTAATATAAGAATTCTGCGAAATTCTATCACATTTGTTCAACTTACGTCGCTCCTATTTCAGATAGCGTACTGGGCTAGGCGGCATCTTAAAGCGCGTGGAATGGCGAGTAAAATGCACTATTAAACTTCTATGATAGGGCAATCAGAGACCCGATTAGATCATTTTATATTTTGGTTAATATAAGAATTCAACGAAATTCTATCACATTTGTAAAATTTACGTCGCTCATATTACAGATAGCTTATTGGGCATAGCGGCATCTCAAAGCACATGCAATGGCGAGTAAAATGCACTATTAAACTACTAGGCTAGGGCGAACAGAGACCCGATTAGATCATTTTATATTTTGCTTAATATAAGAATTCAACGAAATTCTATCACATTTGTTCAATTTACGTCGCTTCTATTACAGATAGCTTATTGGGCTTAGCGGCATCTCAAAGCGCATGAAATGACGAGTGAAATGCACTATTAAACTTCTAGGGTAGGGCAAACAGAGACCCGATTAGGTCATTTTATATTATGGTTAATTTAAGAATTCAGCAAAATTCACTCACATTTGTTCAATTTACGTCGTTCCTATTTCAGATAGCGTCCTGGGCAAAGCGGCATCTCAAAGCGCATGAAATGGCGAGTGAAATTCACTATTAGACTTCTATGGTAGGGCGAACAGAGACCCGATTGGATCATTTTACATTAAGGTTAATATAAGAATTCACGGGAATTCTATCACATTTGTTCAATTTACGTCGCTCCTATTCCAGATAGCATATTGGGCTAAGCGGCATCTCACAGCGCATGAAATGGCGAGTAAAATGCGCTATTAAACTTCTAGGATAAGGCAAACAGAGACCCGATTAGATCATTTTATATTACGGTTAATATAAGAATTCAGCGTAATTCTATCACATTTGTTCAAGTTACGTCGCTCCTGTTTCAGATAGCGTACTGGGCTAGGCGGCATCTTAAAGCGCGTGGAATGGCGAGTAAAATGCATTACTAATCTTCTATGATAGGGCAATCAGAGACCCGATTAGATCATTTTATATTTTGATTAATATAAGATTTCAGGGAAATTCTATCACATTTGTTCAATTTACGTCGCTCCTATTTCAGATAGCGTATTGGGCTAAGCGGGATCTCAAAGCGCATGAAATGGCGACTAAAATGCACTATTAAACTTCTAGGGTAGGGCAAACAGAGACCCGATTAGATCATTTTATATTATGGTTAATTTAAGAATTCAACAAAATTCTATGACATTTGTTCAACTTACGTCGCTCCTATTTCAGATAGCGTACTGGGCTAGGCGGCATCTTAAAGCGCGTGGAATGGCGAGTAAAATGCATTACTAAACTTCTATGATAGGGCAATCAGAGACCCGATTAGATCATTTTATATTTTGTTTAATATAAGATTTCAGGGAAATAGTATCACATTTGTATAATTTGCGTCGCTCCTATTTCAGATAGCGTATTCGGCTAAGCGGCATCTCAAAGCGCATGAAGTGGCGAATAAAATGCACTATTAAACTTCTAGGCTAGGGCGAACAGAGACCCGATCAGATCATTTTACATTATGGTTAATAAAAGAATTCAGCGAAATTCTATCACATTTGTTCAACTTACGTCGCTCCTATTTCAGATAGCGTATTGGGCTAAGCGGCATCACAAAGCGCATGAAATGGCGAGTGAAATGCACCATTAGACTTCTATGGTAGGGCGAACAGAGACCCGATTAGATCATTTTACATTAAGGTTAATATAAGTATTCACGGAAAATCTATCACATTTGTTCAATTTACGTCGCTCCTATTTCAGATAGCGTATTGGGCAATTCGGCATCTCAAAGCGCATGAAATGGCGAGTAAAATGCACTATTAAACTTCTATGGTAGGGCGAACAGAGACCCGATTAGATCATTTTACATTAAGGTTAATATAAGGACTCACGGAAATTCTATCACATTTGTTCAATTTACGTCGCTCCTATTTCAGACAGCGTATTGGGCTATGCGGCAGCTGAAAGCGCATGAAATGGCGAGTAAAATTCACTATTAAACTTCTATGATAGGGCAATCAGAGACCAGACTAGATCATTTTATACTTTGGTTAATATAAGAATTCAGCGAAATTCTATCACATTTGTTCAATTTACGTCGCTCCTATTTCAGATAGCTTATTGGGCTAAGCGGCATGTCAAAGCGCATGAAATGACGAGTGAAATGCACTGTTAAACTTCTATGATACGACAATCAGAGACCCGATTAGATCATTTTATATTTTGTTTAATATAAGATTTCAACGAAATTCTATCACGTTTGTTCAATTTACGTCGCTTCTATTACAGATAGCTTATTGGGCTTAGCGGCATCTCAAAGCGCATGAAATGACGTGTGAAATGCACTATTAAACTTCTAGGGTAGGGCACACAGAGACCCGATTAGGTCATTTTATATTATGGTTAATTTAAGAATTCAGCGAAATTCTATCACATTTGTTCAATTTACGTCGCTCCTATTACAGATAGCTTATTGGGCTCAGCGGCATCTCAAAGCGCATGAAATGACGAGTAAAATGCACTATTAAACTTCTAGGGTAGGGCAATCAGTGACCCGATTAGATCATTTTATATTTTGTTTAATATAAGATGTCAGGGAAATTCTATCACATTTGTTTAATTTACGTCGCTCCTATTTCAGATAGCGTATTGGGCGAAGCGGCATCTCAAAGCGCATGAAATGGCGAGTAAAATGCACTACTAAACTTCTAGGGTAGGGCAATCAGTGACCCGATTAGATCATTTTATATTAAGGTTACTTTAAGAATTCAGCGAAATTCTATCACATTTGTTCAATTTACGTCGCTCCTATTTCAGATAGCGTATTGGGCTAGGCGGCATCTCAAAGCGCATGAAATGACGAGTGAAATGCACTATTAAACTTCTAGGGTAGGGCGAACAGAGACCCGATTAGATCATTTTACATTAAGGTTAATATAAGTATTCAGCGAGATTCTATCACATTTGTTCAATTTACGTCGCTCCTATTTCAGACAGCGTACTGGGCTAGGCGGCATCTTAAAGCGTGCCGAATGGCGAGCAAAATGCACTATTAACCTTCTATGATAGGGCAATCAGCGACCAGACTAGATCATTTTACATTTTGGTTAATGTAAGAATTCAGCGAAATTCTATCACATTTGTAAAATTTACGTCGCTCCTATTACAGATAGCTTATTGGGCATAGCGGCATCTTAAAGCAAATGCAATGGCGAGTAAAATGCACTATTAAACTACTAGGCTAGGGCGAACAGAGACCCGATTAGATCATTTTATATTTTGGTTAATATAAGGATTCTGCGAAATTCTATCACATTTGTTCAATTTACGTCGCTCCTATTTCAGATAGCTTATTGGGCTTAGCGGCATCTCAATCCGCATGAAATGACGAGTATAATGCACTATTAAACTTCTAGGATAAGGCAAACAGAGACCCGATTAGATCATTTTACATTAAGGTTAATATAAGAATTCAACGAAATTCTATCACGTTTGTTCAATTTACGTCGCTTCTATTACAGATAGCTTATTGGGCTTAGCGGCATCTCAAAGCGCATGAAATGACGTGTGAAATGCACTATTAAACTTCTAGGGTAGGGCAAACAGAGACCCGATTAGGTCATTTTATATTATGGTTAATTTAAGAATTCAGCGAAATTCTATCACATTTGTTCAATTTACGTCGCTTCTATTACAGATAGCTTATTGGGCTTAGCGGCATCTCAAAGCGCATGAAATGACGAGTGAAATGCACTATTAAACTTCTAGGGTAGGGCAAACAGAGACCCGATTAGGTCATTTTATATTATGGTTAATTTAAGGATTCAGCAAAATTCTCTCACATTTGTTCAATTTACGTCGTTCCTATTTCAGATAGCGTCCTGGGCTAAGCGGCATCTAAAAGCGCATGGAATGGCGAGTATAATGCACTATTATACTTCTAGGATAAGGCAAACAGAGACCCGATTAGATCATTTTATATTACGGTTAATATAAGAATGCAGCGTGATTCTATCACATTTGTTCAAGTTACGTCGCTCCTATTTCAGATAGCGTACTGGGCTAGGCGGCATCTTAAAGCGCGTGGAATGGCGAGTGAAATGCACTATTAAACTTCTATGATAGGGCAATCAGAGACCCGATTAGATCATTTTATATTTTGGTTAATATAAGAATTCAGTGAAATTCTATCAGATTTGTTCAATTTACGTCGCTCCTACTTCAGATGGCGTATTGGGCTAAGCGGGATCTCAAAGCGCATGAAATGGCGAGTGAAATGCACCATTAGACTTCTATGGTAGGGCGAACAGAGACCCGATTAGATCATTTTACATTAATGTTAATACAAGGATTCACGGAAATTCTATCACATTTGTTCAATTTACGTCGCTCCTATTTCAGATAGCGTATTCGGCTAAGCGGCATCTCAAAGCGCATGAAATGGCGAATAAAATGCACTATTAAACTTCTAGGCTAGGGCGAACAGAGACCCGATCAGATCATTTTACATTATGGTTAATAAAAGAATTCAGCGAAATTCTATCACATTTGTTCAACTTACGTCGCTCCTATTTCATAGAGCATATTGGGCTAAGCGGCATCTCAAAGCGCATGAAATGGCGAGTGAAATGCACAATTAGACTTCTATGGTAGGGCGAACAGAGACCCGATTAGATCATTTTACATTAAGGTTAATGTAAGGATTCACGGAAATTCTATCACATTTGTTCAATTTACGTCGCTCCTATTTCAGATAGCGTATTGGGCAATGCGGCATCTCAAAGCGCATGAAATGGCGAGTAAAATGCACTATTAAACTTCTATGGTAGGGCGAACAGAGACCCAATTAGATCATTTTACATTAAGGTTAATATAAGGACTCACGGAAATTCTATCACATTTGTTCAATTTACGTCGCTCCTATTTCAGACAACGTATTGGGCTATGCGGCATCTGAAAGCGCATGAAATGGCGAGTACAATGCACTATTAAACTTCTAGGGTAGGCCAAACAGAGACCCGATGAGATCATTTTATATTATGGTTAATTTAAGAATTCAGCGAAATTCTATCACATTTGTTCAATTTACGTCGCTCCTATTTCAGGTAGCGTATTGGGCTAAGCGGCCTCTCAAAGCGCATGAAATGGCGAGTAAAATGCGCTATTAAACTTTTAGGATAAGGCAAACGGAGACCCAATTAGATCATTTTATATTACGGTTAATATAAGAATTCAGCGTAATTCTATCACATTTGTTCATCTTACGTCGCTCCTATTTCAGATGGCGTATTGGGCTAACAGGCATCTCAAAGCGCATGAAATGGCAAATAAAATGCGCTATTAAACTTCTAGGCTAGGGCGAACAGAGACCCGATTAGATCATTTTACATTATGGTTCATAAAAGAATTCAGCGAAATTCTATCACATTTGTTCAACTTACGTCGCTCCTATTTCACATAGCGTACTGTGCTAGGCGGCATCTTAAGGCGCGTGGAATAGCGAGTAAAATGCACAATGAAACTTCTATGGTAGGGAAACCAGAGACCCGATTAGATCATTTTATATTAAAGTTACTTTAAGAATTCAGCGAAATCCTATCACATTTGTTCAATTTACGTCGCTCCTATTTCAAATAGCTTATTGGGCGAAGCGGCGTCTCAAAGCGCATGAAATGACGAGTGAAATGGACTATTAAACTTCTAGGGTAGGGCAAACAGAGACCCGATTAGATCATTTTATACTTTGGTTAATATAAGAATTCAGCGAATTTCTATCACATTTGTTCAATTTACGTCGCTCCTATTTCAGATAGCGTATTGGGCTACGCGGCATCTCAAAGCGCATGAAATGGCGAGTGAAATGCACTATTAAACTTCTAGGGTAGGGCGCACAGAGACCCGATTAGATCATTTTACATTAAGGTTAATATAAGTATTCAGCGAGATTCTATCACACTTGTTCAATTTACGTCGCTTCTACTTCAAACAGCGTACTGGGCTAGGCGGCATCTTAAAGCGCGTGGAATGGCGAGTAAAATGCACTATTAACCTTCTATGATAGGGCAATCAGAGACCAGATTAGATCAATTTATACTTTGGTTAATATAAGAGCTCAGCGAAATTCTATCACATTTGTTCAATTTACGTCGCTCCTATTTCAGATAGCGTATTGGGCTACGCGGCATCTCAAAGCGCATGAAATGGCGAGTAAAATGCACAATTAAACTACTAGGGTAGGGCAAACAGAGACCCGATTAGATCATTTTATATTGTGGTTAATTTAAGAATTCAGCAAAATTCTATCACATTTCATCAATTTACGTCGCTCCCATTTCAGATAGCGTATTGGGCTAAGCGGCATCTCAAAGCGCATGAAATGGCCAGTAAAATGCACTATCAAACTGCTAGGATAAGGCAAACAGAGACCCGATTAGGTCATTTTATATTACGGTTAATATAAGAATTCAGCGTAATTCTATCACATTCGTTCAACTTGCGTCGATCCTATTTCAGGTAGCGCACTGGGCTAGGCGGCATCTTAAAGCGCGTGGAATGGCGAGTAAAATGCACTATTAAACTTCTAGGGTAGGGCGAACAGAGACCCGATTAGATCATTTTACATTAATGTTAATGTAAGTATTCAGCGAGATTCTATCACATTTGTTCAATTTACGTCGCTCCTATTTCAGACAGCGTACTGGGCTAGGCGGCATCTTAAAGCGTGTGGAATGGCGAGTAAAATGCACTATTAACCTTCTATGATAGGGCAATCAGAGACCCGATTAGATCATTTTATATTTTGGTTAATATAAGAATTCAACGAAATTCTATCACATTTGTTCAATTTACGTCGCTTCTTTTACAGATAGCTTATTGGGCTTAGCGGCATCTCAAAGCGCATGAAATGACGAGTGAAATGCACTATTAATCTTCTAGGGTAGGGCAAACAGAGACCCGATTAGGTTATTTTATATTATGGTTAATTTAAGAATTCAGCGAAATTCTATCACATTTGTTCAATTTACGTCGCTCCTATTACAGGTAGCTTATTGGGCTCAGCGGCATCTCAAAGCGCATGAAATGACGAGAGAAATGCACTATTAAACTTCTAGGCTAGGGCGAACAGAGACCCGAGCAGATCATTTTACATTATGGTTCATAAAAGAATTCAGCGAAATTCTATCACATTTGTTCAACTTACGTCGCTCCTATTTCACATAGCGTACTGTGCTAGGCGGCATCTTAAGGCGCGTGGAATAGCGAGTAAAATGCACAATGAAACTTCTATGGTAGGGAAACCAGAGACCCGATTAGATCATTTTATATTAAAGTTACTTTAAGAATTCAGCGAAATCCTATCACATTTGTTCAATTTACGTCGCTCCTATTTCAAATAGCTTATTGGGCGAAGCGGCGTCTCAAAGCGCATGAAATGACGAGTGAAATGGACTATTAAACTTCTAGGGTAGGGCAAACAGAGACCCGATTAGATCATTTTATACTTTGGTTAATATAAGAATTCAGCGAAATTCTATCACATTTGTTCAATTTACGTCGCTCCTATTTCAGATAGCGTATTGGGCTACGCGGCATCTCAAAGCGCATGAAATGGCGAGTGAAATGCACTATTAAACTTCTAGGGTAGGGCGCACAGAGACCCGATTAGATCATTTTACATTAAGGTTAATATAAGTATTCAGCGAGATTCTATCACACTTGTTCAATTTACGTCGCTTCTACTTCAAACAGCGTACTGGGCTAGGCGGCATCTTAAAGCGCGTGGAATGGCGAGTAAAATGCACTATTAACCTTCTATGATAGGGCAATCAGAGACCAGATTAGATCAATTTATACTTTGGTTAATATAAGAGCTCAGCGAAATTCTATCACATTTGTTCAATTTACGTCGCTCCTATTTCAGATAGCGTATTGGGCTAGGCGGCATCTCAAAGCGCATGAAATGACGAATGAAATGCACTGTTAAACTTCTAGGGTAGGGCGAACAGAGACCCGTTTAGATCATTTTACATTAAGGTTAATATAAGTATTCAGCGAGATTCTATCACATTTGTTCAATTTGCGTCGCTCCTATTTCAGGTAGCGTATTGGGCAAAGCGGCATCTCAAAGCGTATGAAATGGCGAATAAAATGCACTATTAAAGTTCTAGGCTAGGGCGACCAGAGACCCGATTAGATCATTTTACATTATGGTTAATAAAAGAATTCAGCGAAACTCTATCACATTTGTTCAACTTACGTCGCTCCTATTTCAGATAGCGTACTGGGCTAGGCGCCATCTTAAAGCGCGTGGAATGCTGAGTAGAATGCACTGCTCAACTTTTATGATAGGGCAATCAGAGACCCGATTAGCTCATTTTATATTTTGTTTAATATAAGAATTCAACGAAATTCTATCACATTTGTAACATTTACGTCGCTCCTATTACAGATAGCATATTGGGCTTAGCGGCATCTCAAAGCGCATGGAATGACGAGTGAAATGCACTATTAAACTTCTGGGGTAGGGCAAACAGTGACGCGATTAGATCATTTTATACTATGGTTAATTTAAGAATTCAGCAAAATTCTATCACATTTGCTCAATTTACGTCGCTCCTATTTCAGATAGCGTATTGGGCTAAGCGGTATCTCAAAGTGCATGAAATGCCGAGTAAAATGCAATACTAAACTTCTAGGATAAGGCAATCAGAGACCCGATTAGATCATTTTATATTTTGGTTAATATAAGAATTCAGCGAAATTCTATCACATTTGTTCAATTTACGTCGCTCCTATTACAGATAGCTTATTGTGCTTAGCGGCATCTCAAAGCGCATGAAGTGACGAGTGAAATGCACTATTAAACTTCTAGGGTAGGGCAAACAGAGACCCGATTATATCATTTTATGTTACGTTTAATATAAGAATTCAGCGTAATTCTATCACATTTGTTCAATTGACGTCGCTCCTATTTCAGATAGCGTACTGGGCTAGGCGGCATCTTAAAGCGCGTGGAATGGCGAGTAAAATGCATTACTAATCTTCTATGATAGGGCAATCAGAGACCCGATTAGATCATTTTATATTTTGGTTAATATAAGAATTCAACGAAATTCTATCACATTTGTTCAATTTACGTCGCTTCTATTACAGATAGCCTATTGGGCTTAGCGGCATCTCAAAGCGCATGAAATGACGAGTGAAATGCACTATTAAACTTCTAGGGTAGGGCAAACAGAGACCCGATTATGTAATTTTATATTATGGTTAATTTAAGAATTCAGCGAAATTCTATCACATTTGTTCAATTTACGTCGCTCCTATTACAGGTAGCTTATTGGGCTCAGCGGCATCTCAAAGCGCATGAAATGACGAGTGAAATGCACTATTAGACTTCTAGGGTAGGGCAAACAGAGACCCGATTGGATCATTTGATATTATGGTTAATTTAAGAATTCAGCGAAATTCTATCACATTTGTTCAATTTACGTCGCTCCTATTTCAGATAGCGTATTGGGATAAGCGGCTCCTCAAAGGGCATGAAATGGCGAGTAAAATGCACTATTAAACTTCTAGGGTAGGGCGAACAGAGACCCGATTAGATCATTTTACATTAAGGTTAATATAAGTATTCAGCGAGATTCTATCACATTTGTTCAATTTACGTCGCTCCTATTTCAGACAGCGTACTGGGCTAGGCGGCATCTTAAAGCGTGCCGAATGGCGAGCAAAATGCACTATTAGCCTTCTATGATAGGGCAATCAGAGACCCGATTAGATCATTTTATATTTTGTTTAATATAAGATTTCAGGGAAATTCTATCACATTTGTTTAATTTTCGTCGCTCCTATTTCAGATAGCGTATTGGGCGAAGCGGCATCTCAAAGCGCATGAAATGGCGAGTAAAATGCACTATTAAACTTCTAGGGTAGGGCAAACAGAGACCCGATTAGATCATTTTATATTATGGTTAATTTAAGAATTCAGCAAAATTCTATCACATTTGTTCAATGTACGTCGCTTCTATTACAGATAGCTTATTGGGCTTAGCGGCATCTCAAAGCGCATGAAATGACGTGTGAAATGCACTATTAAACTTCTAGGGTAGGGCAAACAGTGACCCGATTAGGTCATTTTATATTATGGTTAATTTAAGAATTCAGAGAAATTCTATCACATTTGTTCAATTTACGTCGCTCCTATTACAGATAGCTTATTGGGCTCAGCGGCATCTCAAAGCGCATGAAATGACGAGTGAAATGCACTATTAAACTTCTAGGCTAGGGCGAACAGAGACCCGATTAGATCATTTTACATTAAGGTGAATATAAGAATGCAGCGTAATTCTGTCACATTTGTTCAACTTACGTCGCTCCTATTTCACATAGCGTATTGGGTTAAGCGTCATCTCAAAGCGCAAGAAATGGCGAGTAAAATGCACTATTAAACTTCTAGGGTTGGGCAAACAGAGACCCGATTAGATCATTTTATATTATAGTTAATTTAAGAATTCAGCGAAATTCTATCACATTTGTTCAACTTACGTCGCTCCTAATTTAGATAGCGTACTGGGCTAGGCGGCATCTTAAAGCGCGTGGAATGGCGAGTAAAATGCACTGCTAAACTTCTATGATAGGGCAATCAGAGACCCGATTAGATCATTGTATATTTTGTTTAATATAAGGTTTCAGGGAAATTCTATCACATTTGTTCAACTTACGTCGCTCCTATTTCAGATAGCGTATTGGGCTAAGCGGCATCTCAAAGCGCATGAAATGGCGAGTAAAATGCACTATCAAACTTCTAGGATAAGGCAAACAGAGACCCGATTAGATCATTTTATATTACGGTTAATATAAGAATTCAGCGTAATTCTATCACATTTGTTCAACTTACGTCGCTCCTATTTCAGGTAGCGTACTGGGCTAGGCGGCATCTTAAAGCGCGTGGAATGTCGAGTAAAATTCACTATTAAACTTCTAGGATAAGGCAAACAGAGACCCGATTAGATCATTTTATATTACGGTTAATATAAGAATTCGGCGTAGTTCTTTCACATTTGTTCAATTTACGTCGCTGCTATTCCAGATAGCTTATTGTGCTTAGCGGCATCTCAAAGCGCATGAAATGACGAGTAAAATGCAGTATTAAACTTCTAGGGTATGGCGAACAGAGACCCGATTAGATCATTTTACATTAAGGTTAATATAAGTATTCAGCGAGATTCTATCACATTTGTTCAATTTACGTCGCTCCTATTTCAGACAGCGTACTGGGCTAGGCGGCATCTTAAAGCGTGTGGAATGGCGAGTAAAATGCACTATTAACCTTCTATGATAGGGTAATCAGAGACCAGACTAGATCATTTTATACCTTGGTTAATATAAGAATTCAGCGAAATTCTATCACGTTTGTTAAATTTACGTCGCTCCTATTTCAGATAGCCTATTGGGCTAAGCGGCATCTCAAAGCGCATGAAATGGCGTGTAAAATGCACGAGTAAACTTCTAGGGTAGGGCAAACAGAGACCCGATTAGATCATTTTATATTTTGTTTAATATAAGAATTCAGCGAAATTCTATCACATTTGTTCAATTTACGTCGCTCCTATTTCAGACAGCTTATTGGGCTTAGCGGCATCTCAAAGCGCATGAAATGTCGAACAAAATGCACTATTAAACTTCTAGGCTAGGGCGAACGGAGACCAGATTAGATCATTTTATATTTTGGTTAATATAAGAATTCTGCGAAATTCTATCACATTTGTTCAACTTACGTCGCTCCTATTTCAGATAGCGTACTGGGCTAGGCGGCATCTTAAAGCGCGTGGAATGGCGAGTAAAATGCACTATTAAACTTCTATGATAGGGCAATCAGAGACCCGATTAGATCATTTTATATTTTGGTTAATATAAGAATTCAACGAAATTCTATCACATTTGTAAAATTTACGTCGCTCATATTACAGATAGCTTATTGGGCATAGCGGCATCTCAAAGCACATGCAATGGCGAGTAAAATGCACTATTAAACTACTAGGCTAGGGCGAACAGAGACCCGATTAGATCATTTTATATTTTGGTTAATATAAGAATTCAACGAAATTCTATCACATTTGTTCAATTTACGTCGCTTCTATTACAGATAGCTTATTGGGCTTAGCGGCATCTCAAAGCGCATGAAATGACGAGTGAAATGCACTATTAAACTTCTAGGGTAGGGCAAACAGAGACCCGATTAGGTCATTTTATATTATGGTTAATTTAAGAATTCAGCAAAATTCACTCACATTTGTTCAATTTACGTCGTTCCTATTTCAGATAGCGTCCTGGGCAAAGCGGCATCTCAAAGCGCATGAAATGGCGAGTGAAATTCACTATTAGACTTCTATGGTAGGGCGAACAGAGACCCGATTGGATCATTTTACATTAAGGTTAATATAAGAATTCACGGGAATTCTATCACATTTGTTCAATTTACGTCGCTCCCATTCCAGATAGCATATTGGGCTAAGCGGCATCTCACAGCGCATGAAATGGCGAGTAAAATGCGCTATTAAACTTCTAGGATAAGGCAAACAGAGACCCGATTAGATCATTTTATATTACGGTTAATATAAGAATTCTGCGTAATTCTATCACATTTGTTCAAGTTACGTCGCTCCTATTTCAGATAGCGTACTGGGCTAGGCGGCATCTTAAAGCGCGTGGAATGGCGAGTAAAATGCACTACTAATCTTCTATGATAGGGCCATCAGAGACCCGATTAGATCATTTTATATTTTGATTAATATAAGATTTCAGGGAAATTCTATCACATTTGTTCAATTTACGTCGCTCCTACTTCAGATGGCGTATTGGGCTAAGCGGCATCTCAAAGCGCATGAAATGGCGAATAAAATGCACTATTAAACTTCTAGGCTAGGGCGAACAGAGACCCGATTAGATCATTTTACATTAATGTTAATACAAGGATTCACGGAAATTCTATCACATTTGTTCAACTTACGTCGCTCCTATTTCAGATAGCGTATTGGGCTAAGCGGCATCTCAAAGCGCATGAAATGGCGAGTGAAACGCACTATTAGACTTCTATGGTAGGGCGAACAGAGACCCGATTGCATCATTTTACATTAAGGTTAATATAAGAATTCACGGGAATTCTATCACATTTGTTCAATTGACGTCGCTCCTATTCCAGACAGCGTATTGGGCTAAGCGGCATCTCAAAGCGCATGAAATGGCGAGTAAAATGTGCTATTAAACTTCTAGGATAAGGCAAACAGAGACCCGATTAGATCATTTTATATTACGGTTAATATAAGAATTCAGCGTAATTCTATCACATTTGTTCAAGTTACGCCGCTCCTATTTCAGATAGCGTACTGGGCTAGGCGGCATCTTAAAGCGCGTGGAATGGCGAGTAAAATGCATTACTAATCTTCTATGATAGGGCAATCAGAGACCCGATTAGATCATTTTATATTTTGATTAATATAAGATTTCAGGGAAATTCTATCACATTTGTTCAATTTACGTCGCTCCTATTTCAGATAGCGTATTGGGCTAAGCGGGATCTCAAAGCGCATGAAATGGCGACTAAAATGCACTATTAAACTTCTAGGGTAGGGCAAACAGAGACCCGATTAGATCATTTTATATTATGGTTAATTTAAGAATTCAACAAAATTCTATGACATTTGTTCAACTTACGTCGCTCCTATTTCAGATAGCGTACTGGGCTAGGCGGCATCTTAAAGCGCGTGGAATGGCGAGTAAAATGCATTACTAAACTTCTATGATAGGGCAATCAGAGACCCGATTAGATCATTTTATATTTTGTTTAATATAAGATTTCAGGGAAATAGTATCACATTTGTTTAATTTGCGTCGCTCCTATTTCAGATAGCGTATTCGGCTAAGCGGCATCTCAAAGCGCATGAAATGGCGAATAAAATGCACTATTAAACTTCTAGGCTAGGGCGAACAGAGACCCGATTAGATCATTTTACATTAATGTTAATACAAGGATTCACGGAAATTCTATCACATTTGTTCAATTTACGTCGCTCCTATTTCAGATAGCTTATTGGGCTAAGCGGCATCTGAAGGCGCATGAAATGGCGAGTAAAATGCACTATTAAACTTCTATGATAGGGCAATCAGAGACCCGATTAGATCATTTTATATTTTGGTTAATATAAGAATTCAACGAAATTCTATCACGTTTGTTCAATTTACGTCGCTTCTATTACAGATAGCTTATTGGGCTTAGCGGCATCTCAAAGCGCATGAAATGACGTGTGAAATGCACTATTAAACTTCTAGGGTAGGGCAAACAGAGACCCGATTAGGTCATTTTATATTATGGTTAATTTAAGAATTCAGCGAAATTCTATCACATTTGTTCAATTTACGTCGCTCCTATTACAGATAGCTTATTGGGCTCAGCGGCATCTCAAAGCGCATGAAATGACGAGTAAAATGCACTATTAAACTTCTAGGGTAGGGCAATCAGTGACCCGATTAGATCATTTTATATTTTGTTTAATATAAGATGTCAGGGAAATTCTATCACATTTGTTTAATTTACGTCGCTCCTATTTCAGATAGCGTATTGGGCGAAGCGGCATCTCAAAGCGCATGAAATGGCGAGTAAAATGCACTATTAAACTTCTAGGGTAGGGCAATCAGTGACCCGATTAGATCATTTTATATTAAGGTTACTTTAAGAATTCAGCGAAATTCTATCACATTTGTTCAATTTACGTCGCTCCTATTTCAGATAGCGTATTGGGCTAGGCGGCATCTCAAAGCGCATGAAATGACGAGTGAAATGCACTATTAAACTTCTAGGGTAGGGCGAACAGAGACCCGATTAGATCATTTTACATTAAGGTTAATATAAGTATTCAGCGAGATTCTATCACATTTGTTCAATTTACGTCGCTCCTATTTCAGACAGCGTACTGGGCTAGGCGGCATCTTAAAGCGTGCCGAATGGCGAGCAAAATGCACTATTAACCTTCTATGATAGGGCAATCAGCGACCAGACTAGATCATTTTACATTTTGGTTAATGTAAGAATTCAGCGAAATTCTATCACAGTTGTAAAATTTACGTCGCTCCTATTACAGATAGCTTATTGGGCATAGCGGCATCTTAAAGCAAATGCAATGGCGAGTAAAATGCACTATTAAACTACTAGGCTAGGGCAAACAGAGACCCGATTAGATCATTTTATATTATGGTTAATTTAAGAATGCAGCGTAATTCTATCACATTTGTTCAACTTACGTCGCTCCTATTTCAGATAGCGTATTGGGCTAAGCGGCATCTCAAAGCGCATGAAATGGCGAGTGAAATGCACTATTAGACTTCTATGGTAGGGCGAACAGAGACCCGATTGGTTCATTTTACATTAAGGTTAATATAAGAATTCACGGGAATTCTATCACATTTGTTCAATTTACGTCGCTCCTATTCCAGATAGCATATTGGGCTAAGCGGCATCACACAGCGCATGAAATGGCGAGTGAAATGCACTATTAAGCTTCTAGGGTAGGGCAAACAGAGACCCGATTAGGTCATTTTATATTATGGTTAATTTAAGAATTCAGCAAAATTCTCTCACATTTGTTCAATTTACGTCGTTCCTATTTCAGATAGCGTCCTGGGCTAAGCGGCATCCAAAAGCGCATGAAATGGCGAGTATAATGCACTATTATACTTCTAGGATAAGGCAAACAGAGACCCGATTAGATCATTTTATATTACGGTTAATATAAGAATGCAGCGTGATTCTATCACATTTGTTCAAGTTACGTCGCTCCTATTTCAGATAGCGTACTGGGCTAGGCGGCATCTTAAAGCGCGTGGAATGTCGAGTGAAATGCACTATTAAACTTCTATGATAGGGCAATCAGAGACCCGATTAGATCATTTTATGTTTTGGTTAATATAAGAATTCAACGAAATTCTATCACATTTGAAAATTTACGTCGCTCCTATTACAGATAGCTTATTGGGCTTAGCGGCATCTCAAAGCGCGTGGAATGGCGAGTAAAATGCACTATTAAAATTCTATGATAGGGCAATCAGAGACCCGATTAGATCATTTT
>CAKAJE020001872.1:0-31577 GCA_916610135.2 Macropis europaea
TGATCTAATCGGGTCTCTGTTTGCCCTACCGTAGTTTAATAGTGCACTTTACTCGCCATTTCATGCGCTTTGAGATGCTGCTTAGCCCAATACGCTATCCGAAATAGGAGCGACGTAAATTGAACAAATGCGATAGAATTTCGCTGAATTCTTATATTAACCAAAATATAAAATCATCTAATCGGGTCTCTGATTGGCCTATCATAGAAGTTCAATACTGCATTTTCTCATCATTTCATACGCTTTAAGGTGCCGCCTAGCCCAATACACTATCTGAAATAGGAGCGACATAAATTGAACAAATGTGATAGAATTACGCAGAATTCTTATATTAACCATAATATAAAATGATCTAATCGGGTCTCTGTTAGCCCTATCCGAGAAGTTTGGTAGTGCATTTTACTCGACATTTGATGCGCCTTAAGATGCCGCTTAGCCCAATCCGCAATCTGAAATTGGAGCTACCTAAATTGAACAAATGTGACAGAGTTACGCAGAATTCTTATATTAACCATAATATAAAATGATCTAATCGGGTCTCTGATTGCCCTATCATAGCAGTTTAATAGTGCATTTTACTCGACATTTTATGCGCTTTAAGATGCCACCTAGCCCAATACGCTATCTGAAATTGGAGCTACGTAAACTGAACAAACGTGATAGAATTACGCAGAATTCTTATATTAATCAAAACATAAGATGACCTTATCGGTTCTCTGATTGCCCTATCCTCGAAGTTTAGTAGTGCATATTACTCGATATTTCATGCGCTTTAAGATGCCGCTTAGCCCAATACGCTATCTGAAGTAGGAGCGACATAAATTGAACAAATGTGATAGAATTACGCAGAATTCTTGTATTAACCATAATATAATACGATCTATTCGGGTCTCTGGTTTCCCTATCATAGAACTTTAACAGTGCGTTTTGCTCGGCATTTCATGCGCTTTAAGGTGCCGCTTAGCCCAATCCGTTATCTGAAACAGGAGCGACGTAAATTGAACAAATGTGACAGAATTTCGCTGAATTCTTATATTAACCATAATATAAAATGATCCAATCGGGCCTCCGATTGCCCTATCATAGAAGTTTAATAGTGCATTTTACTCGTCATTTCATGCGCTTTAAGATTCTGCGTTGCCCAATACGCTACCTGATATAGGAGCGACGTAAATTGAATAATTGTGGTTCAATTACGCTGAATTCTTCTAATAACCATAATATAAAATGGTCTAATCGGGTCTCCGACTGCCCAATCATGGAAGTTTAATAGTGCATATCACTCAACATTTCATGCGCTTTAAGATGCCGCCTAGCCCAATACGCTATCTGAAATTAGAGCTACGTAAATTGAACAAGTGTGATTGAGTTTTGCTGAATTCTTAAATTAACCATAATAGAAAATGATCTAATCGGGTCTCTGTTTGCCCTACACTAGAAGTTTAATAGTGCATTTTACTCGACGTTTCATGCGCTTTAAGATGCAACCTAGCCCAATACGCTGTCTGAAACAGGGGCGACGTAAATTTAACAAATGTGATAAAATTACGCCGAATTCTTATATTAATAATAATATAAAATGATCTAATCGGGTCTCTGGTTGCCCTATCATAGAAGTTTCATAGTGCATTTTACTCGTCATTTCATGCGCTTTAAGGTGCCGCTTAGCCCAATACGCTATCTGAAATAGGAACGACGTAAATTGAACAAATGTGATAAAATTACGTTGAATTCTTATATTAACAATAATATAAAATGATCTAATCGGGTCTCTGATTGCACTATCATAGAAGCTTAATTGTGCATTTTACTCGTCATTTCATGCGCTCTAAGGTGCCGCTTAGCCCAATACGCTATCTGAAATAGGAGCGACGTAAATTGAACAAATGTGATAGAATTTCGCTGAATTCTTATATTCACCATAATATAAGATGACCTAATCGGGTCTCTGATTGGCCTGCCCGAGAAGTTTAGTAGTGCATTTTACTCGACATTTCATGCGCTATAAGGTGCCGCCTAGTCCAATACGCTATCTGAAGTTGGAGCGACATAAATTGAACGAATGTGATAAAATTACGTTGAATTCTTATATTAACAATATTATAAAATGATCTAATCGGGTCTCTGATTGCCCCATCATAGAAGTTTAATAGTGCATTGTACTCGTCAGTTCTTGCGCTTTAAGGTGCCGCTTAGCCCAATACGCTATCTGAAATAGGAGCGACGTAAATTGAACAAATGTGATAGAATTTCGCAGAATTCTTATATTAACCATAATATAATACGATCTATTCTGGTCTCTGATTGCCCCATCCTAGAAGTTCAGTAGTGAATTTTACTCGACATTTCATGCTCTTTAAGATGCCGCTTAGCCCAATACGCTATCTGAAGTTGGTGCGACGTAAATTGAATAAATGTGATAGAATTTCGCTGAATTCTTATATTAACCATAATATAAAATGATCTAACCGGGTCCCTGATTGCCCTATCATAGAAGGTTAGTAGCGCATTTTACTCGTTATTCCACGCGCTTAAAGATGCCGCCTAGCCCAATATGCTATCTGAAATAGGAGCGACGTAAATTGAACAAAAGTGATAGAATTACGCAGAATTCTTATATTAACCATAATATAATACGATCAATTCGGGTCTCAGATTGCCCTATCATAGAAGATAATAGTGCATTTTACTCCTCATTTCATGCGTTTTAAGGTGCCGCTTAGCCCATTACGCTATCTCGAATAGGAGCGACGTAAATTGAACAAATGTGATTGAATTTCGCTGTATTCTTATATTAACCATAATATAAGATGACCTAATCGGGTCTCTGATTGCCCTATCCGAGAAGCTAAGTAGTGCATTTTACTCGACATTTCATGCGCTTTAGGATGCCGCCTAGTCCAATGCGCTATCTGAAATTGGAGGTACGTAAATTGAACAAACGTGATAGAATTACGCAGAATTCTTATATTAACCAAAATATAATACGATCTATTCGATTCTCTGATTGCCCTATCATAGAAGTTTAATAGTGCATTTTACTCGCCATTTGATGCGCTTTAAGGTGCCGCTTAGCCCAATACGCTATCTGAAATAGGAGCGACGTAAATTGAACAAATGTGATAGAATTTTGCTGAATTCTTATATTAACCATAATATAATACGATGTATTCGGGTCTCTGATTGCCCTATCATAGAAGTTTAATAGTGCATTTTACTCGTCATTTCATGCGCTTTAAGGTGCCGCCTAGCCCAATACGCTATCTGAAGTAGGAGCGACGTGACTTGAACAAATGTGATTGAATTTTGCTGAATCCTTATATTAACCATAATATAATATGATATATTCGGGTCTCTGATTGCCCTATCATAGAAGTTTAGTAGTGCATTTCACTCGCCATTTCATGCGCTTTAAGGTGTCGCCTAGCCCAGTACGCTATCTGAAATAGGGGCGACGTAAATTGAATAAATGTGATAGAATTACGCAGAAGTCTCATATTAACCATAATTTAAAATGACCTTGTCGGGTCTGTGATTGTCCTATCCGAGAAGTTTAGTAGTGCATTTTACTCGTAATTGCATACGCTTTAAGATGCCGCTTAGCACAATACGCTATCTGAAATAGGAGCTGCGTAAATTGAATAAATGTGATAGAGTTACGCAGAATTCTTATATTAACCATAATATAAAATGATATAATCGGGTCTCTGTTTGCCCTACCCTAGAAGTTTCATAGTGCATTTTACTCGACATTTCATGCGCTTTAAGATGCCACCTAGACCAAAACGATATCTGAAATTGGAGCTACGTAAATTGAACAGACGTGATAGAATTACGCAGAATTCATATATTAACCATAATATAATACGATCTATTCGGGCCTCTGATTGCCCTATCATAGAAGTTTAATAGTGCATTTTACTCGTCATTTCATGCGCTTTAATGTGCCGCCTAGCACAATACGCTATCTGAAATAGGAGCGACATAAATAGATCAAATGTGATAAAATTACGTTGGATTCTTATATTAACAATAACACAAAATGATCTAATCGGGTCTCTGATTGCTCTATCATAGAAGTTTAATAGTGCATTTTACTCGCCATTTCATGCGCTTTAAGGCGCCGTCTAGTCCAATCCGCTATCTGAAATTGGAGCAGCGTAAATTGAACAAATGTGATAGAGTTACGCAGAATTCTTATATAAACCATAATATAAAATGATCTCATCGGGTCTCTGATTGCCCTATCAAAGAAGTTTAGTACTGCATTTCACTCGTCACGCCATGCGCTTTAAGGTGCCGCTTAGCCCAATGCGCTATCTGAAATGGGAGCGACGTAAATTGAACAAGTGTGATAGAATTATGCAGAATTCTTATATTAACCATAATTTAAAATGACCTAATCTTATCTCTGATTGCCCTATCCGAGAAGTTTAGTAGTGCATTTTACTCGTCATTTCATGCGCTTTAAGATGCCGAATCGACCAATACGCTATCTGAAATAGGAGCGACGTAAATTGAACAAATGTGATAGAATTACGCAAGAATTCTTATATTAACCATATTTTAAAATGATCTAATCGGGACTCTGATTGCGCTATCATAGAAGTTTAATAGCGCATTTTACTCGTCATTTCATGCGCTTTAAGGCGCCGCCTTGCCCAATACGCTATCTGAAATAGGAGCGACGTAAATTGAACAAATGTGATAAAATTACGCAGAATTCTTATATTAACCATAATATAAAATGATCTAATCGGGTCTCTGTTTGCCCTACCCTAGAAGTTTAATAGTGCATTTGACTCGACATTTCATGCGCTTTAAGATGCCAACAAGCCCAATACGCTATCTCTAAATAGGGGCGACGTAAATGGAACAAATGTGACAGAATTACGCAGAATTCTTATCTTAAACATAATATTATACGATCTATCCGGTTCTCTGATTGCCCTATCATAGAAGTTTAATAGTGCATGTTACTCGTCATTTCATGCGCTTTAAGGAGCTGCCTAGCCCAATACGCTATCTGAAATAGGAGCGACATAAATTGAACAAATGTGATAGAATTACGCAGAATTCTTATATTAACCATAATATAATACGATCTATTCTGGTTTCTGATTGCCCTATCATAGAAGTTTAATGGTGCATTTTAGTCGTCATTTCATGCGCTTTAAGGTGCCGCCTAGCCCAATAGGCTATCTGAAATAGGAGCGACGTAAATTGAAGAAATGTGATAGAATTTTGCTGAATTCTTATATTGACCATAATATAATATGATCTATTCGGGTCTCTGATTGCCCTATCATAGAAGTTTAATAGTGCATTTCACTCGTCATTTCATGCGCTTTAAGGTGCCGCCTAGCCCAATACGCTATCTGAAATAGGAGCGACGTGAATTGAACAAAGGTGATTGAATTTTACTGAATTCTTATATTAACCATAATAGAATATGATATATTCGCGTCTCTGATTGCCCTATCATAGAAGTTTAATAGTGCATTTTACTCGACATTTCAAGCGCTTTAAGATGCCACCTAGCCCAATAAGCTATCTGAAATAGGGGCGACGTAAATTGAACATATGTGATAGAATTACACAGAATTCTTATATTAACCATAATATAATACGATCAATTCGGGTCTCTGATTGCCCTATCGTAGAAGTTTAATAGTGCATTTTACTCGCCATTTCATGTGCTGTAAGGTGCCGTCTAACCCAATACGCTATCTGAAATAGGAGCGACATAAATTGAACAAATGTGATATTATTACGAAGAATTCTTATATTAACCATAATATAATACGAACTATTCGGGTCTCTGATTGCCCTTTCATAGAAGTTTAATAGTGCATTTTACTCGTCATTTCAAGCGCTTTAAGGTGCCGCTTAGCCCAATACGCTGTCTGAAATAGGAGCGACATAAATTGAACAAATGTGATAGAATTACGCAGAATTCTTATATTAACCATAATATAGAATGATCTAACCGGGTCTTTGATTGCCCTATCATAGAAGGTTAATAGTGCATTTTACTCGTCATTCTACGCGCTTTAAGATGCCGCCTGGTCCAATACGCTATCTGAAATAGGAGCGACGTAAATTGAACAAATGTGATAGAATTACGCTGAATTCTTATATTAATCATAATACAAGATGACCTGATCGGGTCTCTGATTGCCCTATCGTAGAAGTTTAATAGTGCATTTTACTCGTCATTTCATGTGCTGTAAGGTGCCGTCTAAGCCAATACGCTATCTGAAATAGGAGCGACATAAATTGAACAAATGTGATAGAATTACGCAGAATTCTTATATTAACAATAATATAATACGATCTATTCGGGTCACTGATTGCCCTATCATAGAAGTTTAATAGTGCATTTTACTCGTCATTTCATGTGCTGTAAGGTGCCGTCTAACCCAATACGCTATCTGAAATAGGAGCGACATAAATTGAACAAATGTGATAGAATTACGAAGAATTCTTATATTAACCATAATATAATATGATCTATTCGGGTCTCTGATTGCCCTATCAAAGAAGTTTAGTACTGCATTTTACTCGTCATGCCATGCGCTTTAAGGTGTCTGTTAGCCCAATACGCTGTCTGAAATAGGAGCGTCGTAAATTGAACAAATATGATAGAATTTCGCTGAATACTTACATTAACCATAATATAAAATGATCTAATCGGGTCTCTGATTGCCCTGACATAGAAGTTTAATAGTGCATTTCACTCGACATTTCATGCGCTTTAAGATGCCACCTAGCCCAATACACTATCTGGAATAGGGGCGGCGTAAATTGAACAAATGTGATAAAATTACGTTGTATTCTTATATTAACCATAATATAGTACGATCTATTCGGGTCTCTGATTGCCCTATCATAGAAGTTTAATAGTGCATTTTACTCGACATTTCATGCGCTGTAAGGTGCCGCCTCGCCCAATACGCTATCTGAAATAGGAGCGACATAAATTGAACAAATGTGATAGAATTTCGCTGAATTCCTATAATAACCTTAATATAAAATGATCTAATCGGTTCTCTGATTGCCCTATCATCGATGGTTAGTAGTGCATTTTACTCGACATTTCATGCGCTGTAAGATGCCGCCTAGCTCGATTCGCTATCTGAGATAGGAGCGACGTGAATTGGACAAATGTGATAGAATTACGCAGAATTCTTATATTTACCATAATATAATACGATCTATTCTGGTCTCTGATTGCCCTATCATCGAAGTTTAATAGTGCATTTTACTCGTCATTTCGTGCGCTTTAAGATACCGCCTAGTCCAATACGCTATCTGAAGTTGGAGCTACGTAAATAGAACAAATGTGATAGAATTATGCAGCATTCTTATATTAACCATAATATAATATGATCTATTCGGGTGACTGATTGCTCTATCATAGAAAGCTTGTAGTGTATTTTACTCCACATTCCACGCGCTTTAAGATGCCGCCTAGCCCAATATACTATCTGAAATAGGAGCGTCGTAAATTGAACAAATGTGATAGAATTTCGCTGAATACTTATATTAACCATAATATAAAATGATCTAATCGGGTCTCTGATTGCCCTAACATAGAAGTTTAATAGTGCATTTCACTCGACATTTCATGCGCTTTAAGATGCCACCTAGCCCAATACGCTATCTGAAATAGGGGCGACGTAAATTGAACAAATGTGATAAAATTTCGCTGAATTATTATATTAACCATAATATAAGATGACCTAATCAGGTCTCTGATTGCCCTATCCGAGAAGTTTAGCAGTGCATTTTACTCGACATTTCATGCGCTTTAAGATGCCGCCTAGTCCAGAACGCTATCCGAAATTGGAGCTACGTAAATTGAACAAACGTGATAGAATTACGCTGAATTCTTATATTTACCATAATATAATACGATCTATTCGGGTCTCTGATTGCCCTATCATAGAAGTTTAATAGTGCATTTTACTCGTCATTTCATGCGCTTTATGGTGCCGCCTAGCCCAATACGCTATCTGAAATAGGAGCGACATAAATTGAACACATGTGATAAAACTACGTTGAATTCTTATATTAACATTAATATAAAACGATCTAATCGGGTCTCTGATTGCCCTATCCGAGAAGTTTAGAAGTGCATTTTACTCGACATTTCATGCGCTTTAAGATGCCGCCCAGCCCAATACGCTATCTGAAATTGGAGCTACGTAAATTGAACAAGCGTGATAGAATTACGCAGAATTCTTATTTTAACCATAACATAATACGATCTTTCCGGGTCTCTGATTGCCCTATCATAGAAGTTTAATAGTGCATTTTACTCGTCATTTCATGCGCTTTATGGTGCCGCCTAGCCCAATACGCTATCTGAAATAGGAGCGACATAAATTGAACAAATGTGATAAAATTACGTTGAATTCTTATATTAACAATAATATAAAATGATGTAATCGGGTCTCTGATTGCCCTATCATAGAAGTTTAAAAGTGCATTTTACTCGACAATTCATGCGATTTAAGGTGCCGCTTGGCCAATACGCTATCTGAAATAGGAGTGACGTAAATTGAACAAATGTGATAGAATTTCGCTGAATTCTTAAATTAACCATAATATAATACGATCTATTCGGGTCTCTGATTGCCCTATCATATAAGTTTAATATTGCATTTTACTCGTCATTTCATGCGCTTTAAGATGCCGTCTAGCCCAATACGCTTTCTGAAATTGGAGCTACGTAGATTGAACAAACGTGATAGAATTACGCAGCATTCTTATATTAACCATATTATAATACGATCTATTCGGGTCTCTGATTGCTCTACCATAGAAGTTTCATAGTGCATTTTACTCGTCATTTCATGCGCTTTGAGGTGCCGCCTAGCCCAATACGCTATCTGAAATAGGAGCGACATAAATTGAACAAATGTGATAAAATTACGTTGAATTCTTATATTAACAATAATATAGAATGATCTAACCGGGTCTCTGATTGCCCTATCATAGAAGTTTAATAGTGCATTCTTCTCGTCATTTCTTGCGCTTTAAGGTGCCATCTAGGCCAGTACGCTATCTGAAATAGGAGCCACATAAATTGAACAAATGTGATAGAATTACGCAGAATCCTTATATTAACCATAATATAGAATGATCTAATCGGGTCTCTGATTGCCCTATCATAGAAGTTTTATAGTGCATTTTACTGGCCATTCCATGCGCTTTAAGGTGCCGCCTATCCCAATACGCTATCTGAAATAGGAGCGACGTAAATTGAACACATGTGATAGAATTTCGCTGAACTCTTATATTAACCATAATATAGAATGATCTAATCGGGTGTCTGATTGCTCTATCATAGAAGTTTAATAGTGCATATTACTCGTCATTTCGTGCGCTTTAAGGTGCCGCCTAGCCCAATACGCTATCTGAAATAGGGGCGACATAAATTGAACAAATGTGATAAAATTACGTTGAGTTCTTATATTAACAATAATATAAAATGATCTAATCGGGTCTCTGAATGCCCTGTCCGAGAAGTTTAGTAGTGCATTTTACTCGACATTTCCTGCGCTTTAAGTTGCCGCCTAGTCCAATACGCTATCTGAAATTGGAGCTACATAAATTGAACTAACGTGATAGAATTACGTAGAATTCTTATATTAACCATAATATAATACGATCTATTCGGGTCTCTGATTGCCCTATCATAGAAGTACAATAGTGCATTTTACTCGTCATTTCTTGCTCTTTAAGGTGCCATCTAGGCCAATACGCTATCTGAAATAGGAGAAACATAAATTGAACAAATGTGATAGAATTACGCAGAATTCTTATATTAACCATAATATAGAATGATCTAATCGGGTCTCTGATTGCCCTATCATAGAAGTTTTATAGTGCATTTTACTGGCCATTCCATGCGCTTTAAGGTACCGCCTATCCCAATACGCTATCTGAAATAAGAGCGACGTAAATTGAGCAAATGTGATAGAATTTCGCTGAATTCTTATATTAACCATAGTATAGAATGATCTAATCGGGTCTCTGATTGCCGTCTCCGAGAAGGATAGTAGTGCATTTTATTCGCCACTTCATGTGCCTTAAGATGCCGCCTAGCTCAATACGATATCTGGTGTAGGAGCGACATGAATTGGACAAATGTGATAGAGTTACGATGAATTCATAAATTAACAATAATATAAGATGATCTAATCGACTCTCCGTTTGCCCTACCCTAGATGTTTAATAGTGATTTTTACTCGACATTTCATGCGCTTTAAGATGCCACCTTGCTCAATACGATATCTGAAATGGGAGCTACGTAAATTCAACAAATGTGATTGTATTACGATAAATTCTAAAATTAACCATAATATAAAATGATCTAATCGGCTCCCTGTTTGCCCTACCCTAGAAGTTTAATAGTGCATTTTGCTCGACATTTCATGCGCTTTAGGATGCCACCTAGCCCAATACGCTATCTGAAATAGGGGCGACGTAAATTGCACAAATGTGATAAAATTTCGCTGAATTCTTATATTAACCATAATATAAGATGACCTAATCGGGTCTCTGATTGCCCTATCCGAGAAGTTTAGTAGTGCATTTTATTCGACATTTCATGCGCTTGAAGAAGCCGCTAGTCCAATACGCTCTGAAATTGGAGCTACGTAAATTGAACAAGCGTGATAGAATTACGCAGAATTCTTATATTAACCATAATATAATACGATCTATTCGGGTCTCTGATTGCCCTATCATAGAAGTTTAATAGTGCATTTTACTCGTCATTCCATGCGCTGTAAGGTGCCGCCTAGCCCAATACGCTATTTGAAATAGGAGCGAAGTAAATTGAACAAATGTGATAGAATTACGCTGAGTTCTTATATTAATCATAATATAAGATGACCTATTCTGACATAATCAGAATTCTTATATTAACCATAATATAGAATGATCTAACCGGGTCTCTGATTGCCCTATCATAGAAGTTTAGTAGTGGATTTTACTCGTCACATCATGTGCTTTAAGGTGCCGCCTAGCCCAACACGCTATCTGAAATAGGAGCGACATAAATTGAACAAATGTGATAGAATTACGCAGAATTCTTATATTAACCATAATATAGAATGATCTAATCGGGTCTCTGATTGCCCTATCATAGAAGTTTTATAGTGCATTTTACTCGCCATTCCATGCGCTTTAAGGTGCCGCCTATCCCAATACGCTATCTGGAATAGCAGCGACGTAAATTGAACAAATGTGATAGAATTTCGCTGAATTCTTATATTAACCATAATATAGAATGATCTAATCGGGTCTCTGATTGCCGTCTCCGAGAAGGATAGTAGTGCATTTTATTCGCAACTTCATGTGACTTAAGATGCCGCCTAGCTCAATACGATAGCTGGTGTAGGAGCGACATGAATTGGACAAATGTGATAGAGTTACGATGAATTCTTAAATTAACAATAACATATGATGATCTAATCGGGTCTCTGATTGCCCTATCCTAAAAGCTTAGTAGTGCATTTTACTTGTCATTTCATGCGCTTTAAGATGCAGCCTAGCCCAATACGCTATCTGAAATAGGGGCGACGTAGATTGAACAAATGTGATACAATTTCGCAGAATTCTTATATTAACCATAATATAAAATGATCTAATCGGGTCTCTGATTGCCCTATCATAGAAGTTTAATAGTGCATTTTACTCGTCATTCCATGCGCTTTAAGATTCCGCCTATCCCAATACGCTATGTGAAATTGTAGCTACGTAAATTAAACAAACGTGATAGAATTACGCAGAATTCTTATATTAACCATAATATAATACGATCTACTCGGGTCTCTGATTGCCCTATCATAGAAGTTTAGTAGTGCATTTTACTCGACATTTCGTGCGCTTTAAGATGCCGCTTAGCCCAATACGCTACCTGTAGTAGGAGCGACGTAAATTGAACAAACGTGATAGAATTACGCAGAATTCTTATATTAACCATAATATAATATGATCTATTCGGGTCTCTGATTGCCCTATCATAGAAGTTAAATAGTGCATTATACTCGTCATTTCATGCGCTTTATGTTGCCGCCTAGCCCAATACGCCATCTGAAATAGGAGCGACATAAATTGAACTAATGTGATAAAATTACGTTGAATTCTTATATTAACAATGATATAAAATGATCTAAGCGGGTCTCTGATTGCCCTATCCGATAAGTTTAGTAGTTCATCTTACTCGACATTATATGCGCGTTAAGATGCCGCCTAGCCCAATACGCTATCTGAAATAGGGGCGACGTAAATTGAACAAATGTGATAGAATTACGCAGAATTCTTATATTTACCATAATATGATAAGATCTATTCGGGTCTCTGATTGCCCTATCATAGAAGTTTAATAGTGCATTTTACTCGTCATTTCATGCGCTTTAAGATGCCGCCTAGTCCAATACGCTATCTGAAGTTGGAGCTACGTAAATTGAACAAATGTGACAGAATTACGCAGAATTCTTATATTTACCATAATATAATACGATCTATTCTGGTCTCTGATTGCCCTATCATAGAAGTTTAATAGTGCATTTTATTCGTCATTTCATGCGCTTTAAGATGCCGCTTAGTCCAATACGCTATCTGAAATAGGAGCGTCGTAAATTGAACAAACGTGATAGAATTACGCAGAATTCTTATATAAACCATAATATAATACGATCCATCCGGGTCTCTGATTGCCGTATCATAGAAGTTTAATAGTGCCAATTAATCGCCATTTCGTGCGCTTTGAGATGCCGCTTAGCACAATACGCTATCTGAAATAGGAGCGACGTAAATTGAACAAGTGTGACAGAATATCGCTGAACTCTTATATTATTCATAATGTAAAATGATCTAATCGGCTCTCTATTCGCACTACCCTAGAAGTTTACTAGTGCATTTTACTCGCCATTTCATGCACTTTGAGATGCCGCTTTGACCAATACGCTATCTGAAATTGGAGCGACGTAAATTGAACAAATGTGATAGAATTACGCTGCATTCTTATATTAACCGTTATATAAAATGGTCTAGTCGGGTCTCTGTTTGCCTTCCCTAGAAGTTTGATAGTGCATTTATCTCGCCATTTCATTCACTTTGAGATGCCGCTTAGCCCAATACGCTATCTGAAATAGGAGCGACGTAAATTGAACAAATGTGATAGAATTAGGCTGAATTCTTATATTAATCGTAATATAAAATGATCTAATCGAGTCTCTGCTTGCCTTACCCTAGAAGTTTGATAGTGCATTTATCTCGCCATTTCATTCACTTTGAGATGCCGCTTAGCCCAATACACTACCTGAAATAGGAGCGACGTAAATTGAACAAATGTGATAGAATTTCGCAGAATTCATAAATTAACCATAATATAAAATAATCTAATCGGGTCTCTGTTTGCCCTACCCTAGAAGTTTAATAGTGCATTTTACTCGCCATTTCATGCGCTTTGAGATGCCGCTTAGCACAAGACGCTATCTGAAATAGGAGCGGCGTGAATTGAACAAATGTGATAGAATTTCGCTGAACTCTTATATTATCCATAACGTAAAATGATCTAATCGGCTCTCTGTTCGCCCTACCCTAGAAGTTTAATAGTGCATTTTACTCGCCATTTCATGCGCTTTGAGATGCCGCTTAGCACAAGACGCTATCTGAAATAGGAGCGACGTAAATTGAACAAACGTGATAGAATTTCGCTGAATTCTTAAATTAACCATAATATAAAATGATCTAATCGGGTCTCTGTTGGCCCCACCCTAGAAGTTTAATACTGCATTTTGCTCGCCATTTCATGGGCTTTGAGATGCCATTTAGCCGAATACGCTATCTGAAATAGGAGCGACGTAAATTGAACAAATGTGATAGAATTACGCTGCCTTCTTATATTAACCGTAATATAAAATGATCTAACCGGGTCTCTGTTTGCGTTACCATAGAAGTTTAATAGTGCATCTTACTCGCCATTTCATGCGGTTTGAGATGCCGCTTAGCCTAATACGCTATCTGAAATAGGAGCGACGTAAATTGAACAAATGTGATAGAATTTCGCTGAATTCTTAAATTAATCATAATATAAAATGACATAATCGGGTCTCTGTTTGCCTTACCCTAGAAGTTTGATAGTGCATTTTACTCGCCATTTCATGCGCTTTGAGATGCCGCTTAGCCCAATACGCTATCTGAAATAGGAGCGACGTAAATTGAACGAATGTGATTGAATTTCGCTGAATTCTTATATTAACCATAACGTAAAATGATCTAATCGGCTCTCTGTTGACCCTACCCTAGAAGTTTGATAGTGCATTTTACTCGCCATTTCATGCGCTTTGAGATGCCGCTTAGCCCAATACGCTATCTGAAATAGGAGCGACGTAAATTGAACGAATGTGATAGAATTTCGCTGAATTCTTAAATTAACCATAATATAAAATGATGTAATCGGGTCTCTGGTTGCCCTACCCTAGAAGTTTAATAGAGCATTCTACTCGCCATTTCATGCGCTTTGAGATGCCGCTTAGCCCAATACACTATCTGAAATAGGAGCGACGAAAATTGAACAAATGTGATAGAATTTCGCAGAATTCTTAAGTTAACCATAATATGAAATAATCTAAACGGGTCTCTGCTTGCCCTGCCCTAGAAGTTTAATAGTGCATTTTACTCGCCATTTCATGCGCTTTGAGATGCCGCTTAGCACAAGACGCTATCTGAAATAGGAGCGACGTAAATTGAACAAATGTGATAGAATTACGCTGAATTCTTATATTAACCGTAATTTAAAATGATCTAATCGCGTCTCTGTTTGCCTTACCCTCGAAGTTTACTATTGCATTTTACTCGCCATTTCATGCACTTTGGGATGCCGCTTAGCCCAATACGCTATCTGAAATAGGAGCGACGTAAATTGAACAAATGTGATAGAATTTCGCTGAATTCTTAAATTAACCATAATATAAAATGTTCTAATCGGGTCTCTGTTTGCCCTACCCTAGAAGTTTAATAGTGCATTTTACTCGCCATTTCATGCGCTTTGAGATGCCATTTAGCCGAATACGCTATCTGAAATAGGAGCGACGTAAATTGAACAAATGTGATAGAATTACGCTGCCTTCTTATATTAACCGTAATATAAAATGATCTAATCGGGTCTCTGTTTGCTTTACCATAGAAGTTTAATAGTGCATCTTACTCGCCATTTCATGGGCTTTGAGATGCCGCTTAGTCCAATACGCTATCTGAAATAGGAGCGACGTAAATTGAACAAATGCGATAGAATTAGGCTGAAATCTTATATTAATCGTAATATAAAATGATCTAATCGAGTCTCTGCTTGCCTTACCCTATAAGTGTAATAGTGCATTTTACTCGCCATTTCATGCGCTTTGGGATGCCGCTTAGCCCAAAACGCTATCTGAAATAGGAGCGACGTATATTGAACAAATGTGATAGAATTACGCTGAATTCTTATATTAACCGTAATTTAAAATGATCTAATCGCGTCTCTGTTTGCCTTACCCTCGAAGTTTACTATTGCATTTTACTCGCCATTTCATGCACTTTGGGATGCCGCTTAGCCCAATACGCTATCTGAAATAGGAGCGACGTAAATTGAACAAATGTGATAGAATTTCGCTGAATTCTTAAATTAACCATAATATAAAATAATCTAATCGGGTCTCTGTTTGCCCTACCCTAGAAGTTTAATAGTGCATTTTACTCGCCATTTCATGCGCTTTGAGATGCCGCTTAGCACAAGACGCTATCTGAAATAGGAGCGGCGTAAATTGAACAAATGTGATAGAATTTCGCTGAACTCTTATATTATCCATAACGTAAAATGATCTAATCGGCTCTCTGTTCGCCCTACCCTAGAAGTTTAATAGTGCATTTTACTCGCCATTTCATGCGCTTTGAGATGCCTGTTAGACCAATACGCTATCTGAAATAGGAGCGACGTAAATTGAACAAACGTGATAGAATTTCGCTGAATTCTTAAATTAACCATAATATAAAATGATCTAATCGGGTCTCTGTTGGCCCCACCCTAGAAGTTTAATACTGCATTTTGCTCGCCATTTCATGGGCTTTGAGATGCCATTTAGCCGAATACGCTATCTGAAATAGGAGCGACGTAAATTGAACAAATGTGATAGAATTACGCTGCCTTCTTATATTAACCGTAATATAAAATGATCTAACCGGGTCTCTGTTTGCGTTACCATAGAAGTTTAATAGTGCATCTTACTCGCCATTTCATGCGGTTTGAGATGCCGCTTAGCCCAATACGCTATCTGAAATAGGAGCGACGTAAATTGAACAAATGTGATAGAATTTCGCTGAATTCTTAAATTAATCATAATATAAAATGACATAATCGGGTCTCTGTTTGCCTTACCCTAGAAGTTTGATAGTGCATTTTACTCGCCATTTCATGCGCTTTGAGATGCCGCTTAGCCCAATACGCTATCTGAAATAGGAGCGACGTAAATTGAACGAATGTGATAGAATTTCGCTGAATTCTTAAATTAACCATAATATAAAATGATGTAATCGGGTCTCTGGTTGCCCTACCCTAGAAGTTTAATAGAGCATTCTACTCGCCATTTCATGCGCTTTGAGATGCCGCTTAGCCCAATACGCTATCTGAAATAGGAGCGACGTAAATTGAACAAATGTGATAGAATTAGGCTGAATTCTTATATTAATCGTAATATAAAATGATCTAATCGAGTCTCTGCTTGCCTTACCCTATAAGTGTAATAGTGCATTTTACTCGCCATTTCATGCGCTTTGAGATGCCGCTTAGCCCAATACACTATCTGAAATAGGAGCGACGAAAATTGAACAAATGTGATAGAATTTCGCAGAATTCTTAAGTTAACCATAATATGAAATAATCTAAACGGGTCTCTGCTTGCCCTGCCCTAGAAGTTTAATAGTGCATTTTACTCGCCATTTCATGCGCTTTGAGATGCCGCTTAGCACAAGACGCTATCTGAAATAGGAGCGACGTAAATTGAACAAATGTGATAGAATTACGCTGAATTCTTATATTAACCGTAATTTAAAATGATCTAATCGCGTCTCTGTTTGCCTTACCCTCGAAGTTTACTATTGCATTTTACTCGCCATTTCATGCACTTTGGGATGCCGCTTAGCCCAATACGCTATCTGAAATAGGAGCGACGTAAATTGAACAAATGTGATAGAATTTCGCTGAATTCTTAAATTAACCATAATATAAAATGTTCTAATCGGGTCTCTGTTTGCCCTGCCCTAGAAGTTTAATAGTGCATTTTACTCGCCATTTCATGCGCTTTGAGATGCCATTTAGCCGAATACGCTATCTGAAATAGGAGCGACGTAAATTGAACAAATGTGATAGAATTACGCTGCCTTCTTATATTAACCGTAATATAAAATGATCTAATCGGGTCTCTGTTTGCTTTACCATAGAAGTTTAATAGTGCATCTTACTCGCCATTTCATGGGCTTTGAGATGCCGCTTAGCCCAATACGCTATCTGAAATAGGAGCGACGTAAATTGAACAAATGTGATAGAATTACGCCGAATTCTTATATTAACCGTAATTTAAAATGATGAAATCTGGTCTCTGTTTGTCTTACCCTCGAAGTTTGATAGTGCATTTTACACGCCAGTTCATGCGCTTTGAGATGCCGCTTAGCCCAATACGCTATCTGAAATAGGAGCGACGTAAATTGAGCAAATGTGATAGAATTACGCCGAATTCTTATATTAACCGTAATTCAAAATGATCTAATCGGGTCTCTGTTTGCCTTACCCTCGAAGTTTGATAGTGCATTTTACTCGCCATTTCATGCGCCTTGAGATGCCGCTTAGCCCAATACGCTATCTGAAATAGGAGCGACGTAAATTGAGCAAATGTGATAGAATTACGCCGAATTCTTATATTAACCGTAATTCAAAATGATCTAATCGGGTCTCTGTTTGCCGTACCCTCGAAGTTTGATAGTGCATTTTACTCGCCATTTCATGCGCCTTGAGATGCCGCTTAGCCCAATACGCTATCTGAAATAGGAGCGACGTAAATTGAGCAAATGTGATAGAGTTACGCCGAATTCTTATATTAACCGTAATTCAAAATGATCTAATCGGGTCTCTGTTTGCCTTACCCTCGAAGTTTGATAGTGCATTTTACTCGCCATTTCATGCGCTTTGAGATGCCGCTTAGCCCAATACGCTATATGAAATTGGAGCTGCGTAAATTGAACAAACGTGATAGAATTAAGCAGAATTCTTATATTAACCATAATATAATATCATCTATTCGGGTCTCTGATTACCCTATCATAGAAGTTTAATACTGCATTTTACTCTTCATTTCATGCCCTGTAAGATGCCGCCTATGCCAATACGCTATCTGAAATAGGAGCGACGTAAATTGAACAAATGTGATAGAATGACGCAGAATTCTTATATTAATCATAATATAATATGATCTAATCGGGTCTCTGATTGCCCCATCTTAGAAGTTTAATAGTGCATTTTACTCGACATTTCATGCGCTTTAACGTGCCGCCTATTCCAATACGCTATATGAAATACGAGCTACGTAAATTGAACAAGAGTGATAGAGGTTCGCTGAATTCTTATATTAATCATAATATAAGATGACCTAATCGGGTCTCTGATTGCCCTATCCGAGAAGTTTAGTAGTGCATTTTACTCGACATTTCATGCGCTTTAAGATGCCGCTTAGCCCAATACGCTATCTGAAATAGGGGCGACGTAAATTGAACAAATGTGACAGAATTTCGCTGAATTCTTAAATTAATCATAATATAAAATGATATAATCGGGTCTCTGTTTGCCTTACCCTAGAAGTTTGATAGTGCATTTTGCTCGCCATTTCATGCGCTTTGAGAGGCCGCTTAGCCCAATACGCTATCTGAAATAGGAGCGACGTAAATTGAACGAATGTGATTGAATTTCGCTGGATTCTTATATTAACCATAATGTAAAATGATCTAATCGGCTCTCTGTTCACCCTACCCTAGAAGTTTGATGGTGCATTTTACTCGGCATTTCATGCGCTTTGAGGTGCCGCTTAGACCAATACGCTATCTGAAATAGGAGCGACGTAAATTGAACAAGTGTGATAGAATTTCGCTGAATTCTTAAATTAACTGTAATGTAAAATGATCTAGTCGGGTCTCTGTTTGCCATACCCTAGAAGTTTAATAGTGCAATTTACTCGCAATTTCATGCGCTTTGAGATGCCGCTTAGACCAATACGCTATCTGAAATAGGAGCGACGTAAATTGAACAAACGTGATAGAATTTCGTTGAATTCTTAAATTAACCATAATATAAAATTATCTAATCGGGTCTCTGTTGGCCCCACCCTAGAAGTTTAATAGTGCATTTCACTCCTCATTTCATGCGGTTTGAGATGCCATTTAGCCGAATACGCTATCTGAAATAGGAGCGACGTAAATTGAACAAATGTGATAGAATTTCGCTGAATTCTTAAATTAATCATAATATAAAATGATATAATCGGGTCTCTGTTTGCCTTACCCTAGAAGTTTGATAGTGCATTTTACTCGCCATTTCATGCGCTTTGAGATGCCGCTTAGCCCAATACGCTATCTGAAATAGGAGCGACGTAAACTGAACGAATGTGATTGAATTTCCCTGAATTCTTATATTAACCATAATGTAAAATGATCTAATCGGCTCTCTGTTCACCCTACCCTAGAAGTTTGATGGTGCATTTTACTCGGCATTTCATGCGCTTTTAGGTGCCGCTTAGCCCAATACGCTATCTGAAATAGGAGCGACGTAAATTGAACAAATGTGATAGAATTTCGCTGAATTGTTAAATTAACCATAATATAAAATGATCTTATCGGGTCTCAGTTTGCCCTACCCTAGAAGTTTAATAGCGCATTTTACTCGGCATTGCATGCGCTTTGACATGCCGCTTATCCCAATAAGCTATCTGAAATAGGAGCGACGTATATTGAACAAATGTGATTGAATTTCGCTGAATTCTTATATTAACCATAATGTAAAATGATCTAATCGGCTCCCTGGTTGCCGTACCCTAGAAGTTTAGTAGTGCATTTTACTCGCCATTTCATGCGCTTTGCGATGCCGCTTATCCCAATACGCTATCTGAATTAGGAGCGACGCAAATTGAACAAATGTGATAGAATTTCGTTGAATTCTTAAATTAACCATAACATAAAATGATCTAATCGGGTCTATGTTTGCCCTACCCTAGAAGTTTAATAGTGCATTTTACTCGCCATTGCATGCGCTTTGAGATGCCGCTTGGCCCAGTACGCTATCTGAAATAGGAGCGACGTAAATTGAACAAATGTGATAGAATTACGCAGAATTCTTATATTAACCATAATATAGAATGATCTAATCGGGTCTCTGATTGCCCTATCATAGAAGGTTAGTAGTGCATTTTACTCGCCATTCCACGCACTTTAAGATGCCGCCTAACCCAATACGCTATCTGAAATACGAGCGACGTAGATTGAACAAGTGTGATAGAATCACGCTGCATCCATATATTAATCATAATATAAGATGACCTAACCGGGTGTCTGATGGCCCTATCGTAGAAGTTTGATAGTGCATTATACTCGACATTTCAGGCGCTTTAAGATGCCTCGTAGCCGAGTACGCTATCTGAAATAGGGGCGACGTAAATTGAACAAATGTGATAAAATCACGCTGAATTCTTTTATTGACCATAACGTAAAATGATCTAATCGGGTCTCTGTTCGCCCTAGCCTAGAAGTTTAATAGTGCATTTTATTCGCCATTTCATGCGCCCTGAGATGCCGCTTAGCCCAATACCCTATCTGAAATAGGAGCGACGTAAATTGAACAGATGTGATAGAATTTCCCTGAAATATTATATTAAACAAAATATAAAATGATCTAATCGGGTCTCTGATTGCCCTACCCTAGAAGTTTAATAGTGCATTTTACTCGCCATTTCACGCGCTTTGAGATGACGCTTAGCCCAATACGCTATATGAAATAGGAGCTACGTAAATTGAACAAGTGTGATAGAGGTTCGCTGAATTCTTAAATTAACCATAATATAAAATGATCTAATCGGGTCTCTGTTTGTCCTACCCTAGAAGTTTAATAGAGCATTTTACACGTCATTTCATGCGCTTTAAGGTGCCGCCTAGCCCAATACCCTATCTGAAATAGGGGCGACGTAAATTGAACGAATGTGATAAAATTACGCTGAATTCTTATATTAATCATAATATAAGATGACCTAATCGGGTCTTTGTTAGCCCTATCCGAGAAGTTTAGTAGAGCATTTTACTCGACATTTCATGCGCTTTAAGATGCCGCCTAGCCCAATACGCTATCTGAAATTGGAGCTACGTAAATTAAACAAACGTGATAGAATAACGCAGAATTCTTATATTAACCATAATATAATACGATCTTTTCGGTTTTCTGATTGCCCTATCATATAAGTTTAATAGTGCATTTTACTCGACATTTCATGCGCTTTAAGGTGCCGCGCAGCCCAATACGCTATCTGAATAGGGGCGATATAAATTGAACAAATGTGATAAACTTACGTTGAATTCTTATATTAACAATAATATAAAATGATCTAATCGGGTCTCTGATTGCCCTATCATAGAAGTTTAGCACTGCATTTTACTCGACATTTCATGCGCTTTAAGATGCCACCTAGCCCAATACGCTATCTGAAATAGGGGCGACGTAAATTGAACAAGTGTGATAAAATTTCGCTGAATTCTTATATTAACCATAGTATAAGATAACCTAATCGGGTCTCTGATTGCCCTATCCGAGAAGCTTAGTAGTGCATTTTACTCGACATTTCATGCGCTTTCAGATGCCGCCTAGTCCAATGCGCTATCAGAAATTGGAGCTAAGTAAATTGAACAAACGTGATAGAATTACGCAGAATTCTTATATTAACCATAATATAATACGATCTATTCGGGTCTCTGATTGCCCTATCATAGAAGTTTAATAGTGTATTTTACTCGTCATTTCATACGCTTTATGGTGCCGCCTAGCCCATACGCAATCTGAAATAGGAGCGATATAAATTGAACAAATGTGATAAACTTACGTTGAATTCTTATATTAACAATAATATAAAATGATCTAATCGGGACTCTGATTGCCCTATCATAGAAGTTTAATAGTGCATCTTACTCGCCATCTCATGGGCTTTGAGATGCCGCTTAGCCCAATACGCTATCTGAAATAGGAGCGACGTAAATTGAACAAATGTGATAGAATTTCCCTGAATTCTTATATTACCTTAATGTAAAATGATATAATCCGGTCTCTGTTCGCCCTGCCCTAGAAGTTTAATAGTGCATTTCACTCGTCATCTCATGCGCTTTGAGATGCCGCTTAGCCGAATACGCTAACTGTAATAGGAGCGACGTAAATTGAACAAATGTGATAGAATTTCGCTGAATTCTTATATTAACCATAATATAAAATGATCTAATCGGGTCCCTGTTTGCCCTACCCTAGAAGTTTAACAGTGCATTTTACTCGACATTTCATGCGCTTCAAGATGCCACCTAGCCCAATACGCTATCTGAAATAGGCGCGACGTAAATTGAACAAATGTGATAGAATTACGCAGAATTCTTATATTAACCATAATATAATACGATCTATTCGGGTCTCTGATTGCCCTATCATAGAAGTTTAATAGTGCATTTTACTCGTCATTTCATGCGCTTTATGGTTCCACCTCGCCCAATACGCAATCTGAAATAGGAGTGATATAAATTGAACAAATGTGATAAAATTACGTTGAATTCTTATATTGACAATAATATAAAATGATCTAATCGGGTTTCTGATTGCCCTATAATAGAAGTTTATACTGCATTTTACTCGATATTTCATGCGCTTTAAGATGCCACCTTGCCCAATACGCTATCTGAAATAGGGGCGACGTAAATTGAACAAATGTGATAGAATTACGCAGAATTCTTATATTAACCATAATATGATACTATCAAATCGGGTCACTGATTGCCCTATCATAGAAGTTTAATAGTGCATTTTACTCATCATTTCATGCGCTTTAAGGTTCCGCTTTGTCCAATACGCTATCTGAAATAGGAGCGACGTAAATTGAACAACTGTGATAGAATTTCGCTGAATTCTTAAATTAACCATAATATGAAATGATCTAATCGGGTCTCTGTTTGCCCTACCCTAGAAGTTTAACAGTTCATTTTACTCGAAATGTCATGCGCCTTAAGATGCCACCTAGCCCAATACACTATCTGAAATAGGGGCGACGTAAATTGAACAAATGTTCTAAAATTTCGCTGAATTCTTATATTAAACATAATATAAGATGACCTAATCGGGTCTCTGATTGCCCTATCCGAGAAGTTTAGTAGTGCATTTTACTCGACATTTCATGCGCTTTAAGATGCCACATTGCCCAATACGCTATTTGAAATAGGGGCGACGTAAATTGAACAAATGTGATAAAATTACGTTGAATTCTTATATCAACATTAATATAAAATGACCTAATCTGGTCTCTGTGAGCCCTATCCGAGTAGTTTGGTAGTGCATTTTACTCGACATTTCATGCGTTTTAAGATGCCGCCTAGCCCAATACACTATCTGAAATTGGAGCTACGTAAATTGAACAAACGTGATAGAATTACGCGGAATTCTTATAGTAACCATAATATAATACGATCTATTCGGGTCTCTGTTTGCCCTACCCTAGAAGTTTGACAGTGCGCTTTACTCGACATTTCATGCGCTTTAATATGCCACCTCGCCCAATACGCTATCTGAAATAGGGGCGATGTAAATTGAACAAATGTGATAAGATTTCGCTGAATTCTTATAGTAACCATAGTATAAGAAGACCTAATCGGGTCTATGATTGCCTTATCCGAGAAGTTTATTAGTGCATGTTACGCGACATTTCATGCGCTTTAAGATGCCGCCTAGTCCAATGCGCTATCTGAAATTGGAGCTGGGCAAATTGAACAAACGTGATAGAATTACGCAGAATTCTTATATTAACCATAATATAATACGATCCATTCGGGTGTCTGATTGCCCTATCATAGAAGTTTAATAGTGCATTTTACTCGTTATTTCATGCGCTTTAAGGTGCCGCCTAGCCCAATACGCTATCTGAAATAGGAGCGACATAAATAGAACAAATGTGATAGAATTACGCAGGATTCTTATATTAACCAGAATATAGAATGATCTAATCGGGTCTTTGATTGCCTTATCATAGAAGTTTAATCGTGCATTTTACTCGACATTTCATGCGCTTTAAGATGCCACCTAGCCCAATACGCTATCCGAAATAGGGGCGACGTAAATTGACAAATGTGATAAAATTTCGCTGTATTCTTACATTCACCTTAAAATAAGATGACCTAATCGGGTCTCTGTTAGCCCTATCCGAGAAGTTTGGTCGTGCGTTTTACTCGACATTTCATGCGCTTTAAGTTGCCGCCTAGCCCAATACGCTATCTGAAATTGGAGCTACGCAAATTGAACAAACGTGATAGAATTACGCAGAATTCTTATATTAATAATAATACAATACGATCTATTCGGGTCTCCGATTGCCCTATCATAGAAGTTTAATAGTGCATTTTACTCGTCATTTCATGCGCTTTAAGGTGCCGCTTAGCCTAATACGCTATCAGAAATAGGAGCGACGTAAATTGAACAAATGTGATAAAATTTCGCTTAATTCTTATATTAACCATAATATAAGATGACCTAATCGGGTCTCTGATTGCCCTATCCGAGAAGTTTAGTAGTGCATTTTACTCGCCATTCCACGCGCTTTAAGATGCCGTCTAGTCCAGTACGCTATCTGAAATAGGAGCGACGTAAATTGAACAAATGTGATAGAATGACGCAGAATTCTTATATTAACCATAATATAAAATGATCTAGTGGGGACTCTGATTGCCCTATCAAAGAAGTTTAGTAGTGCATTTTGCTCGCCATTTCATGCGCCTTAAGAGTCCGCTTAGCACAATACGTTGTATGAAATAGGATCGAGGTAAATTGAACAAATGTGAAAGAATTACGCAGAATTCTTATATTAACCATAATATTATATGATCAATACGGGTCTCTGATTGCCCTTTCAAAGAAGTTTGATAGTGCATTTTACTCGTCATTTAATGCGCTTTAAGAGGCCGCTTAGCACAATACGCTATCTGAAATAGGACCGCCGTAAATTGAACAAATGTGATAGAATTACGCTAAGTCTCATATTAACCATAATATAAAATGATCTAATCAGATCTCTGATTGCCCTATCATAGAAGGGTAATAGTGCATTTTACTCGTCATTCCACGCGCTTTAAGATGCCGCCTAGCACAATCCGCCATCTGAAATAGGAGCGACGTACATTGAACAAATGTGATAGAATTACGACGAATTCCAACAATAACCAATATAAGATGATCTAATCGGGCCTCTGATTGCCCTATCATAGAAGTTTAATAGTGCATTTTGCTCGAAATTGCTTGCGCTTTAAGATGCCGCTTAGAGCAGTACGCTATCTGAAATAGGAGCGACGTAAATTGAACAAATGTGATAGAATTTGCAGAATTCTTATATTAACCATAATATAAAATGATCTAAACGGGTCTCTGGTTGCCCTATCATAGAAGTTTAATAGTGCATTTTACTAGTCATTTCATGCGCTTTAAGGTGCCGCTTGCCTCAATACGCTATCTGAAATTGGAGCGACGTAAATTGAACAAATGTGATTGAATGACGCAGAATTCTTATATTAATCATAATATAAAATGATCTAAACGGGTCTCTGATAGCCCGATCATAGAAGTTTTATAGTGCATTTTACTAGTCATTTCATGCTCTTCAAGGTGCCGTTTAGCCCAATACGCTATCTGAAATAGGAGCGTCGTAAATTGAACAAATGTGATAAAATTACACTGAATTCTTATTTTTTAATCATAATATAAGATGATCTAATCGGGTCTCTGATTGCCCTATCCTAGAAGTTTAGTAGTGCATTTTACTCGTGATTTCATGCGCTTTAAGGTGTCGCATATCCCAATACGCTATCCGAAATTGGAGCTACGTGAATTGAACAAATGTGATAGAGTTACGATGAATTCTTAAATTAACTATAATATAAGATGATCTAATCGGGTCTCTGATTGCCCTATCCTAGAAGATTAGCAGTGCATTTTACTCGACATTTCATGCGCTTTAAGAATCCGCTTAGCCCAATACGCTATCTGAAATGGAAGCGACGTAAATTGAACAAATGTGATAGAATTACGCAGAATTCTTATATTAACGATAATATTAAATGATCTAATGGGGTCTCCGATTACCCTACCATAGAAGTTTAATAGTGCGTTTTACTCGCCATTTCATGCGGTTTAAGATGACGCCTAGCTCAATACGATATCTGGTGTAGGAGCGACGTGAATTGGACAAATGTGATAGAGTTACGATGAATTCTTAAATTGGCAATAATATAAGATGATCTGATCGGGACTCTCAGTGCCCTATCCTAGAAGTTTTGTAGTGCATTTTGCTCGGAATTTCATACGCTTTAAGGAGCCGTTTAGCCCAATAGGCTATCTGAAATAGGAGCCACGTAAATTGAACAGATTGTGATAGAATTTTGCGGAATTATTATATTAGCCATAATACAAAATGATCTCATCGGGTCTCTGATTGCCCTATCATAGAAGGTTAGTAGTGCATTTTACTCGGCATTCCACCCGCTTTAAGATGCCGCCTAGCAAAATACGCTATCTGAAATAGGAGCGACCTGAATTGAACAAATGTGATAGAGTTACGATGAATTCTTAAATTAACCACAATATAAGATGATCTAATCGGTTGTCTGATTGCCCTATCATAGAAGTTTAATAGTGCATTTTGCTCGGCATTTCATGCGCTTTAAGGTGCCGCTTAGCCCAATACGCTATCTGAAATAGGAGCGACGTAAATTGAAAAATGTGATAGAACTTCGCTGAATTCTTATATTAACCATAATATAAAATGATCTAATCGGGTCTCTGTTTGCCGTACCCTAGAAGTTTAGTAGTGCATTTTACTCGTCATTTCATGCGCTTTAAGGTGCCGCTTAGCCCAATACGCTATCTGACATAGGAGCGACGTAAATTGAAGAAACGTGATAGAATTAGGCAGTATCTTTATATTAACCATAATATAATGCGATCTATTCGGGTCTCTGATTTCCCTATCACAGAAGTTTAAGAGTGCATTTTACTCGTCAGTTCATGCGCTTTAAGGTGCCGCCTAGCCCAATACGCTATCTGAACTAGGAGCGACGTAAATTGAACAAATGTGATAGTATTTTGCTGAATTCTTATATTGACCATAATTTAAAATGATCTAATCGGGTCTCTGATTACCCTATCATAGAAGCTTAATAGTGCATTTTACTCGTCTGTTCATTCGCTTTAAGGTGCCGCTTAGCCCAATACGCTATCTGAAGTTGGACCGACGTAAATTGAACAAATGTGATAGAATTACGCTGAATTCTTATATTAATCATAATATAAGATGACCTAATCGGGTCTCTGATTGCCCTAACCTAGAAGGTTAGTAGTGCATTTTACTCGGCATTTCATGCGCTTTAAGATGCCGCTTAGCCCAATACGCTATCTGAAATAGGCGCGACGTAAATTGAACAAATGTGATAAAATTTCGCTGAAATCTTAAATGAACCATAGTATAAAATGATCTTCTCGTGTGTCTGTTTGCCCTACCCTAGAAGTTTAATAGTGCATTCTACCCGACATTTCATGCGCTTTAAGATGCCACCTAGCCCAATACGCTATCAGAAATAGGGGCGACGTCAATTGAACAAATGTGATAAAATTACGTTGAATTCTTATATTAACAATAACATAAAATGACCTAATCGGGCCTCTGATTGCCCTATCATAGAAGTTTAATTGTGCATTTTACTCGTCATTTCATGCGCTTTGAGATGCCGCTTAGCCCAATACGCTATCTGAACTAGGAGCGACGTAAATTGATCAAATGTGATAGTATTTCGCTGAATTCTTATATTAACCATAATTTAAAATGATGTAATCGGGTCTCTGATTACCGTATCATAGAAGCTTAATAGTTCATTTTACTCGTCTGGTCATTCGCTTTAAGGTGCCGCTTAGCCCAATACGCTATCTGAAGTTGGACCGACGTAAATTGAACAAATGTGATAGAATTACGCTGAATTCTTATATTAATCATAATATAAGATGACCGAATCGGGTCTCTGATTGCCCTATCCTAGAAGGTTAGTAGTGCATTTTACTCGACATTTCATACGCTTTCAGATGCCGCTTAGCCCAATACGCTATCTGAAATAGGGGCGCCGTAAATTGAACAAATGTAATAGAATTACGCAGAATACTTATATTAACCGTAATATAATACGATCAATTCGGGTCTCTGATAGCCCTATCATAGAAGCTTAATAATGCATTTTACTCGTCATTTCGTGCGCCTTAAGGAGCCGCCTAGCCCGATACGCTATCTGAAATAGGAGCGACGTAAATTGAACAAATGTGATAGAATTTCCCTGAATTCTTATATTACCTTAATGTAAAATGATATAATCCGTTCTCTGTTCGCCCTGCCCTAGAAGTTTAATAGTGCATTTCACTCGTCATCTCATGCGCTTTGAGATGCCGCTTAGCCGAATACGCTAACTGTAATAGGAGCGACGTAAATTGAACAAATGTGATAGAATTTCGCTGAATTCTTATATTAACCATAATATAAAATGATCTAATCGGGTCCCTGTTTGCCCTACCCTAGAAGTTTAACAGTGCATTTTACTCGACATTTCATGCGCTTCAAGATGCTAGCTAGCCCAATACGCTATCTGAAATAGGCGCGACGTAAATTGAACAAATGTGATAAAATTTCGCTGAATTCTTATATTAACCATAATATAAGATGACCTAATCGGGTCTCTGTTAGCCCTATCCGAGTAGTTTGGTAGTGCATTTTACTCGACATTTCATGCGTTTTAAGATGCCGCCTAGCCCAATACACTATCTGAAATTGGAGCTACGTAAATTGAACAAACGTGATAGAATTACGCGGAATTCTTATAGTAACCATAATATAATACGATCTATTCGGGTCTCTGTTTGCCCTACCCTAGAAGTTTGAGAGTGCGTTTTACTCGACATTTCATGCGCTTTAATATGCCACCTCGCCCAATACGCTATCTGAAATAGGGGCGATGTAAATTGAACAAATGTGATAAGATTTCGCTGAATTCTTATAGTAACCATAGTATAAGATGACCTAATCGGGTCTATGATTGCCTTATCCGAGAAGTTTATTAGTGCATGTTACGCGACATTTCATGCGCTTTAAGATGCCGCCTAGTCCAATGCGCTATCTGAAATTGGAGCTGGGCAAATTGAACAAACGTGATAGAATTACGCAGAATTCTTATATTAACCATAATATAATACGATCCATTCGGGTGTCTGATTGCCCTATCATAGAAGTTTAATAGTGCATTTTACTCGTTATTTCATGCGCTTTAAGGTGCCGCCTAGCCCAATACGCTATCTGAAATAGGAGCGACATAAATAGAACAAATGTGATAGAATTACGCAGGATTCTTATATTAACCAGAATATAGAATGATCTAATCGGGTCTTTGATTGCCTTATCATAGAAGTTTAATCGTGCATTTTACTCGACATTTCATGCGCTTTAAGATGCCACCTAGCCCAATACGCTATCCGAAATAGGGGCGACGTAAATTGACAAATGTGATAAAATTTCGCTGTATTCTTACATTCACCATAAAATAAGATGACCTAATCGGGTCTCTGTTAGCCCTATCCGAGAAGTTTGGTCGTGCATTTTACTCGACATTTCATGCGCTTTAAGATGCCGCCTAGCCCAATACGCTATCTGAAATTGGAGCTACGCAAATTGAATAAACGTGATAGAATTACGCAGAATTCTTATATTAATAATAATATAATACGATCTATTCGGGTCTCCGATTGCCCTATCATAGAAGTTTAGTAGTGCATTTTACTCGTCATTTCATGCGCTTTAAGGTGCCGCTTAGCCCAATACGCTATCAGAAATAGGAGCGACGTAAATTGAACAAAAGTGATAAAATTTCGCTGAATTCTTATATAATCCATAATATAATACGATCTATTCGGGTCTCTGATTGCCCTATCATAAAAGTTTAATAGTGCATTTTATTCGGCTTTTCATGCGCTTTAGGGTGCCGCCTAGCCCAATGCGCTATCTGAAATAGGAGCGATATAAATTGAACGAATGTGATAAAAGTACGTTGAATTCTTAAATTAACCATAATCTAAAATGATCTAATCGGGTCTCTGTTTGCCCTACCCTAGAAGTTTAACAGTGCATTTTACTCGACGTTTCATGCGCTTTAAGATGCCACCTAGCCCAATACGCTATCTGAAATAGGGGCGACGTAAATTGAACAAAAGTGATAAAATTTCGCTGAATTCTTATATTATCCATAATATAATACGATCAATTCGGGTCTCTGATTGCCCCATCGTAGAAGTTTGATAGTGCATTTTACTCGTCATTTCATGCGCTTTAAAGTGCCTCTTGGCCCAATACGCTATCTGAAATAGAAGCGACGTAAATTGAACAAAAGTGATAAAATTTCGCTGAATTCTTATATAATCCATAATATAATACGATCTATTCGGGTCTCTGATTGCCCTGTCATAGAAGTTTAATAGTGCATTTTATTCGTCATTTCATGCGCTTTAATGTGCCGCTTAGCCCAATACGCTATCTGAAATAGGAGCGACGTAAATTGAACAAATGTGATAGAATTTTGCTGAATTCTCATATTAACCGTAATATAATATGATCTATTCGGGTCTCTGATTACCCTATCATAGAAGTTTAATACTGCATTTTACTCGTCATTTCATGCGCTTTAAGGTGCCGCCTAGCGCGATACGCTATCTGAAATAGGAGAGACATAAATTGAACAAATGTGATAGATTTACGCAGAATTCTTATATTAACCGTAATATAATACGATCAATTCGGGTCTCTGATTGCCCTATTATAGAAGTTTAATAGTGCATTTAATTCGACATTTCATGCGCTTTAAGGTGCCGCCTAGGCCGAAACGCTAGCTGAAATAGGAGCGACATAAATTGAACAATTGTGATAGAATTACGCAGAATTCTTATATTAACCATAACATAGAATGATCTAATCTGGTCTCTGATTGCCGTATCATAGAAGTTTTGTAGTGCATTTTACTCGTCATTTCATGCGCTTTAAGGTGCCGCCTAGCCCAATACGCTATCTGAAATGGGAGCGATATAAATAGAACAAATGTGATAAAATTACGTTAATACTTATATTAACAATAATATAAAATGATCTAATCGGGTCTCTGATTGCCCTATCATAGAAGTTTAA